>JARFJB010001701.1:0-12739 GCA_036346205.1 Vesta saturnalis
GTTCACATTTATAATCAGCAGTCGATGCGTGTTTTAAACTGTGCTTTTTTAAAGTACATCTCCAATTTGTTACAAAATTGCAATGGTTACATTTGTACTCGGAACCAGGAATTTTATTTTTAAGGTGATTTTTTAAATTTCGTTTCACATTTGTTGTATAATCACATTGTACACATTTATAATTAGCACCTAACGCATGTTTTAAACTATGCCCATGGAAACTTTGCCTCCATTTCGTTGTAAAATCACATTTATCACATTTGTATTCAGAATTTGAAGTGAGCTTTATAAAATGTTTTAAAGTGAATTTCCCTTTTGTTGAATTAGATTGATTACTTTCAAAGTCTAAATTTGTAGGGTAATCAACACCATCATTCTTTATATGATCCGCTTGAATTGTATTCTTTACCAAATACGACTGATCTTTTAATATTTGTTATATAAACAATTTCTTTTTTAATAAGATGAGATTCAGAATGTGTATTTAAGGTATGATTTTTAATACTACTTTTCATAATATCGTCCACTTTAGTTGTACTAACATCATTTACTAAATAAGACTGATATTCTTTAATATTTGCAACACAATCAATTTCTTCTTTTATAACGTCACTGTTTACTATAAGATGTTGTTGGGTTAGAAGTAAATCTATTTGTCCTTCTGCTTTAGGTTCAACTTTAATAAGTTGCTCATTAACCTCACAGGACATTTCAGAGTTTGTATTGTTTAAATACGTATTTTGTAAGTTTAAAATAACTATAGCTTAAACAATTACCAAAAAAACATCAATAAATGTTTAATAATCAAAATGAAATCAGATCTGAAAGAAAAAGAAATGTCACAAATTGACTTAGAACGTAACGAGCATTTACGCTACTGTGCTATTTTTCTAAAGACTATTATTCCTACAAACATTATTTTCTATAATTTTGCTATTAGACGATGTATTTCGTATGCGATCTATTGCTATAATAGTTACTAGAATTATGTTTGCTTCGTGTGTTATTTAAAATTCCACAAGCAACTAGCAAGTAGTTAGCTCATTTGAAATTTTTCAGTTACAATCCGCGCAATTTTTCATATGTTAGTAATTTTCCTAGTACTGTGCTGAAGTATTTCATGTACATCAAGTTTCTCTTCCTCTATATTTTACAACGCCGGCTCCAACACTTCATTGGATCATTTTCGTTTGCTAAATATTGCGGTATGGCGTTGTTGCTCAACGCTCTTTTGGTAGATTGGGTATTACTTGTCAATTTTGACGTGGAGGGGGATGATATGATTTCAGAATAAAATGCGTGCGAAGGAGATGCCACGAACGTATCCTCAGATTCCTAAACAGTATAGGGAGCTTCCTCATCATCAAATTCTCGAAATATAGTTTGAGTCTCAGTCTTACTCTCAAAGTGTTGAGAATTGTTTTCCTTATCGTCTTCATCTTCGGGTAAATGTAAATTGTCTTTTTAATGCTCCAGGTGTAAACTGATCCTTCATAAAAAGTAGACTTTTAAAGTAAGTCCAAGATGAAGTTTTAAGGATGATATCTTGTGAATCACCGATACGACTTTTTGGAAGCTTCGATGACTCTTTTCTAAAAGTGTCTCTTAAGTACTTCCACTTATTTCTAACGTTTTCCCTTAAAACAAAACACTTTCATAATTTAACTTTTTTCAGATATTTGGTAACTAGTGCATCATTCAGATCCGTAGCATTTGCTTTTAGAATGGAATTTTCCACAGTTACCAAAATAATCAAGGAGTGCATAGAAATACTGTAAGATGTATTTCAGCCCATGCATATGCCCGTGCCAACGAAAGAAGATTTTGAGAAAATTGCAGATTATAATAGAGTGTGGAACTTTCCACATTGTACTGGAGCTATAGGTGGCAAGCACATTCGAATACATTGTCCAGAACATTTGAGTACAATGTATTATAAGTATAAACACTTTTATTCAATTGTTCAATTGTTGTTGATGCTAGTTACAGATTTGCAATAATTGATGTGAGTGCATATGGTAAACAAAGCGACAGTGGTATGTTTCGCGACTGGGCTCTGTTTAAATTACTAGAATCCTCGTGTTTAAACATACCCAATGAAAATGTTTTGCCGGAAACAAATGTCAAGATGCCTTACGTGGTTATTGGAGATAAGGTTTATCCACTACTCGACAAGCTAATGAATCCTTACAGTAGTCTACGGCTTATGATGGATAATGAGTATTTTAATACGAGATAATCACCAGCTCTAAAAACCGATGAATATTCTTTTGGAATAATTTATTCTAAGTGGCAAATTCTTTCCGAAGGTATTGAAACCAACGAAAAAACAGCTGACAAAATTGTAAAGGCTATTTGCATTTTACATAAAGTAATATTAGATCAAGAACCATTCGAAAGGCATTTAAAAGAAGTTCAATCCCAGCAAATACCAGAACACTAAAATTCAATTTAGTCGGCAAATTGGTCACCTTACAGATTCATCAAAGTCTATTAGAGAGACTTTTGAATTGTTTGTTTGCCAAAATCGTATTGATTACCAACTCCTTTATAATTGTAACAGCAAGTTATTGCTTATTTATTTTAGTGGAATAAAAGTAAAACATATATATATATAAATACTTGTGGTTAATTCGTTTGCTACTGTATTCCATTTTTTCCAGCACATATCTATTGTGGAGATCGGTATGGACCTGATTCCACAAAAAGGACATTTTGTAAACTTTCGCTATCAACACTTCAACTTCCATTCGGGTTTTCACTATTTCACAGTGGGACGTCGTGATTACAGCTCAACTCAGTAGAAGATTAATGAACTACATGACGCAGGAGACGTCGTACAATAATTGTACAGTACTTTCAAAATATTTTACATACAGTAAATCTGAAAAAGCAAAGTAATCTGTTCTTTCTTTTATCATCGATTGTAAGCTCGCTGATTGTCTTACTAATCACTTCTTTGACATGCACGCGCTCATTCCAGTTGGTGATGTTCTTTTACTCCCGATGATTCATCTCCGCTACTATCCACGTACCTAATAAAGCAAAGAGCGGAGATGATAGAACATAGATGATAGATAATATAGAAGATAAAGCATAGGGCATATATGATGGATGAGGGAGCATAGATTCTAACGTGCCAATTATTGTCTATCGTTAGCTTAATTTGTTTTCAATTTTTGTCCATCGTTATTTTAATTTAAGTTTTGACTTTGCATTATTATTGGAAAATATATTTTCAGTACCTTGGTATCTTTTTTTCTTTCAATAATTAAATTTTGGAATGTATTTCGATATTTTTACTTTAGTCTACATAATTACGAATCCCTGTGCATATTTAGTAACATCTATTTTTGTTGTTTTGTGCGCTTGATCCATTTCCGTCCCATTTGCGTTACAATGCATTTCGTTTTTTAAGTTTTACTCCCATGCATAAGGTATGTAAGGGTTCTAATTGCATGTTTGTATATACTGTATTTCTTACGGAACAAAGAAGGGTGCAAGGGTATCTACATTAAGGAAACCGCTTGTGTTAAGAAAAAGCTGGAATTTTAAGAATTTTGTTCGTTGTAAAAGCGTGCTACATGATGTCACGAAAAAATTCATAAAATAGCGTGCATGGCCAGGATGATATGCAATTTTTGTCTTGAATAATTAAAAATAGGGATACATTTATATCATTAACACTTGCTGTTAGTAAATTTGCCTGAATTGTAGTTTTTCCATTATTGATATATGGAAGGCATGAAAATTTCTATACCTATATGGTCTACAGTTTGTTTATTTGTACGTTGAAGACAAATTAAAATTATCGTACCTTACCTTACGTTCATATCATGGAACTTACTTTACCTTCATGTATGGTCTACAGTTAGTTTGTACGTTAATGGCAACTGGAAATTATCGTATGTAAGTATCTTATGAATGGGAAATGAATTTCTTATGCTACAGTTTGTTCTAAGACGAAGTTATATGTATTTTGAGTACATGTAAGTAATACGTATCCTTTTAATAAGTTTAAGGAAGTAAACAAATCAGTATAGTGTTATTTTGATACAGTTATAAAAGAACAGTTGTTTTCTGTTTCTAAGATAAAAAATTTTAGTTCATAATTGTAGTATCGTAAATATTTACGAGAAATATCGTTTTAGTTATTTTATTCTGATATTAATCAGACATTTTTCTTATTAAATATACATAAATATAGTTGTTTAGTGTATATTCAGATTACCTATTACGCATTAAGGAACAACTTTCTCAATTTTTGTTGTATTTTAATTATTAAACCTATAAATTGAGTGCCGTTCAACAAAGAAATGCTTTATACTGATTATATCTATGGATAGATATAATCACCACCTGTTCAAAATGAGTTCTCAATTACAGTAAGTTTCATAAGTTTGTACCTCAATGAGCTAGAGCATAGTGCAATTTACCTTTTTATATAACAATCAATCACACCAAATTTTTTATTTGTTATAAAATGATAAAGAATTGATAATTATGGATACAAGATAGTTGATTGTGCTTAAAGGATATATGATAAAGCAACTGCTAATGGAGTATAGAAGATATATGGAAAGCATAGACCATGGATGAAGAATGCCGAACGATAGAGCATAGATGCTAGAGAATGGATGATGAAGGATAGAAAATAGATGATAAAGCATAAAGCACAGAGGATGGATGACTGAGGATAGATAAGGGATGGAAGATAGATGATGGAGAATTGATAGTAGAAGATAGAAGATACACGATTGGGCATAAGGCAGCGATGATAGATTGTATATGATATAGCATTGATAACTGACTACAGAAGATATATGAAACACATAGAGCGTGGATGTTGAATATCAAATGATAGGACGTAGATGATAAAGAATGAATGATAGAGGATTGACGATATATGATAAAGCATAGATGATAGATGGCAAGACATAGGTAGGTGATGGAGGATAGAGGACAGATGATAACACAAATAGCATGGATGATTAAGGATAGCTGACAGAACATAGATGATAAAGAATTGATGATACAGGTTAAAAGATATGTAATACATATTAGACTATAGTTGATGGATGACGGATGGTAGAACGTAGATAACATAGAATTGATGATAGAGGATAGAAGTTATATGATAGAGCATGGAACATAGGTGATAGAAGATGAGAGATATGACAGAGAATTGATAGTAGAAGATGGAAAATGATAAAACATAGAGCTTAGATGATGTAACGGGTTTTCGGTGGTGGCAAGTGAAGCTTGCCCTCAACGAAATCCAGAACAAAATTAAGACTCGTTTGGAAATGTATTTATTAGTTGTACTTATAAGTTACGGTATTTTTTATTATTGCAAAGTCAACTCTTGGGCTGTAGACCAATAACGGGTTCTTCGTCACAGGGGTTGCAGCGGATAAAACGGATTCGGGCGCCACCCAAAGATTATCTACTGTCCAGGCGGTCTTTGGGTCCACTCCTGAACTTGGGCGGTTTCCAAACGGCTACTTCGGGTTACCCAGTGGAGGATAAATTCAGGGTTGAATCCTCACGGTCGAAAATGTATCTAAAACTTAATTAATCCGGACGGAAGGCGGATACGGTGGACAAAGGTCACAGGTCCCCTTGACAAACAAAATTCCTTCACCAATGATGGATGAAAATGAATGATTCCTAATAAATGTTAACTCTGTGAATTTATTTAAATTTCACTAATTACGGAGCTAGTCTTTATTAAGTTTAATTTAATTAACTAATTCTTAAACTACTCTTTACCTCATCGATTGAAAATAATGCAATTTTTCGCTACGTCTGCAATAAGAATGTAGGAAAAAAGATGAAAGATTTTTGTGAAAGCACTAACCTATATAGACTACGACATTTAAAAGTGGGGAACGGCTGAAAATTCCATAATTTTAACGATGAGGCGACAGCTCAACAATTTGTTTTAATTAATATTAAATCAATCAATGAGCTAATATTTATTTCAACAGACTAAAACTATTATTTGTAAAATCACAAAGCGATTGATATAAAATTCGGCCAATTTCTATTAATAAAAATACTTATTCTATCTAACGGTTTAATTAATAATTAGTAACACTTCTATCAATTCAAAATCATGCAATTCCAGAAGCTGATTAGTGTTTGACACATCTGTCGGTGTTCGCATTATTTAAAATACATAAAATTTTACACAATGGTAAAAGATTACATTCCTTTCATTGTAGTTGAAATTTATAGAAAGTATTTGAGGTTTAGCTTTACTCATTTATAATAAAACTATTATTTAACAATCCAATTTTTACTAAGTTAATTAATTTATGAGGAGGGTGTTAATTATTACTTGTTTATTTATTATTAACGGTTGTTTATAGTACTTGATACGTTTTAATTTTGAAAGAAAGAAAAATTTCTATTTCCAATTAATGGCTATCTTTAAATTTCCTTCTTATCAATATTCAACGGTTCCTAATGAATTATTTTACGGACTTAATTATTGTTTGATATTAGTGAAGTAAAACGAAAAAAAACTAATCTTCACAATGATGGACGATATATGATAGAACACAGATGTCCGAGAACTGATGATTGAGGATAGAAGATATATGACAAAGAATACAGCACAAATGATGGATGATAGACGATAGAACATAGATGATAAGGTATTTATGATGGAAGATACAAGGTATGTGATGAAGCACAGAGCATAGATGATGGATGAAGGATTATAGAGCATATACGATAAAGAATGGATAATAGAGGATAGAAGATATGTAATAAAGCGTAGATCATGGGTGATGAATGACATAACATATATGATGTAGAATTGATGATAGAGGATAGAAGGTATGCGATAAAGCATAGGACAGAAGAGATGGATATCTGTATAGCATTGATGGTAAAGAATTGGTACTGGAGTATAGAAGATATATGACAAGCATAATCCATAGAGGATAAATGGCGAATGATAGAAGATACATGATAGAGAATTGATGATAGAGCGTAGAAGGTGGATAACAAAGCATAGAGCGCAGGTGATGTATGACGTAGAGAATTCATGGAGGATAGAAAATATATGATAAAGCATATAGCATAGATGATGATTGATGGCTCATAGAATATAGATGATAGATAATTGATGATAGGTGTTAGAAGATACGTGATATAGCTTAGAATATAGATGACGGTTGACGGATGATGCAACATGGATAACAGAGAGAATTGATGATAGATAATAGAGGATATATGATAAAACATAGAGCATTGTAAAGTTATTTTGACGCATCGTGTATATGTGAATTTGGGTAAATGATACGCCACTAGAATTTTTAATGGATATCATTGTGTGTCTTATAACACAATATTTGAATGTTGTAGAAAGATTTATGATATATTGTGATATATTGATATCGTATTAACGTGCAGGAATGTATGTATGTTTCTGCTTGTATAAAAGTCGTAATATTGCGCAATAATGCAAACTGCATGCATGTTCAAGGGTACATGTGTTGGAGTTTGTTAAATTGTGCGGAAAGAGGAATCGCCCACATGAGAAATTTTCATAAAATGTGTGTACAATCCTATCTTTCACAGTCAGTAAGCTTAACTTATGATTTATTCGTATTTATTCATCCGTTAAGTCGTACCCTATCACCACGGTTTTACAGAGTGTAGATCTTGTACTACTAATATGATGTGTGTTACGCAATTTATATCACCCCAAATTGATAATCGTTCTCAAGTAGACGTAATATATATGGAGTTCTCCAAAGGTTTCGATCGTATCTTTCATAGCATCATCATTAAGAAATTGGATAGATTTGGTTTTAGTGTTAGTCTACTCAATTTCTTTACTTCATATTTGTCTAATCGCCATCAATACGTTACGTATAATAATTACAAATCTATCCAATTTACTGCACCATCAGGCGTACCACAGGATTCGAATCTAGGTCCCTTATTATTTTTGTTATTCATTGACGACTTGCCTTCTGAACTGTCCTGCAATGTTCTTATGTTTGCAGATGATGTAAAACTATACTAATCTATTTTAAATGATAATGACTGTATAAATTTACAATTGCAACTGAAACAATTGAAATGGTGTAATAGAAATGATCTTTAACTAAATAGAGTGTAAGGTTGCTTCCTTTACTCGCATTATATACTATTACTTTATAGGATCTGACCAATTACTACGTGTATCGTCTGTAAAGGATTTACCGAAGTTTCTAAAATTTATTAGTTATAAGCTAGACAGTATTTTTCCTGCACAGGGTTATTGTCAAAATGCATTACTAAGTAGATTTGATATGATGAGCTTAGAAGAAAGAAGGACTAGACTTGGTATTACATTTCTGTCCAAACTTCTTAACAGTCGCATTGACTGTTCATATCTCCTACAAATGGTAAACTTTCATGTGCCTAGAATGTCTTCAAGAATGTCTGATACGTTTTATTATATCGAATACAAATTTACTTGCTGGATCACGTATGTATTTCATCTTTAAGGATTTAAATGCTATATGCCACTACTGTGATATACACCAAGTTGACTAAATCAAATATTACGTAATATACAAACTTGAGAAAAAAACAAAAAGAACCAAAATGCACATTATGTAGGATATATAACTATATATATCCTACATAATGTGCATTTTGGTTCTTTTAATTTTTTTCTCAAGATTTTTATCTCTTGTGTATTGAATAGTCAGAACTAAGTTGAAATTCTCCCTTTGTTTTTTTCATTTTCTTTAGTGTTAATTTCATTTTTTGTGTTGTATATGAAACTACATATTGTACATATTACTATCTAAGAGAAAAGTGAAGTATTAATTTTTAAGAAGTTTCTTTTTTGTAAATTTGGCTTAGTTGATCAGTAAATGGATTATAATCTGTTGATAAATAAACTATTATTATTATTATTATTATTATTATTAACCTACGACTACATATTTTAGAAAAATTTAAGATTGTGGTGGCGCCTAGAGACAAGTTTTTCTGAATTGAGCATTATTAGTTGTAAATTTATGGTAAGTGTAATGTGTTTGAAATTACCTTTCAATCATTTTACTCCTTATATCGACCCCGCCAATTTCCATTGTAGCTGGTTTGGCAACCCGCTTACTTCGGTAGGCCTGCACGACGCCTAGCGCGGACGTGTAACAGCATAGATGATAGAGGATAAATGACATATGATAAAGCGTAAGCAGAGGGATGGTAGAACACGTATGATAAAGAACTGATGAGAAAATATAGGATATATGCTGAAGCATAAAACGTGGAGGATGGGTGACGGATGATGGAGCATAGATGATAGGGAATTGGTAATGGGAGTAGTAGACAGTTGCATAGATGATGGAGAATAAAACGATAGATGATAAAGCATAGAGCATAGATGACAGATGATAGAACATGGAAGATAGAGAATCGATGATAGAGGTTAGAAGGTATATGATAATGTATAGAGCATTGATGACGGATAATAGATAATAAAATATAGATGATGGAGGATAGAAGAAAAGTGTTAAAGCATAGAGTATAGATGATGGAGGACTGATGATAGAACATAGATGATATATGGTAGGGGTTAGAAGATACGTTATAAAGCTTAGAGCATAGATGATGATTGAGGATGATAGAACATGGATGACAAAGATAATTGATGATAGAGAATAGAGGATATATGATAAATCATAGAGCGTAGATGATGGGTAACTGATGATAGAATATAGATTATGGAGAATAGATAATAGAGGATAAATGGCATATGAAAAAGCGTATAGCAGGATGGTAGAACGTGTCTGTTGAAGAATTGATGATGGAGAATAGAGAATATATAACAATGCATAGAACGTGGAGGATGAGTGACGGATGATAGAGCATAGATGATAGAGAATTGGTGGTGGTGGTAGAAGACAGTTGATGACGCAGAGAGCATAGATGACAGATCATGGAACATGGAAGATAGAGAATTGATGATAGTGGTTAGAAGATATATGATAAGATATAGAGCATTGATGATGGATAATAGATAACAGAACATAAATGAAGCACAGATGATAGAGAATTTATGATGGAGAATATAAGATAGAGGATAAAGCATACAGCATAGGTCACAGATGCGCTATGATAGAACATAGATGAGGGAGAATTAAGGAAGATAGAAGTTATACGATAAAACCTAGACGTTATGAGAGCGGTAATGGATGGCAGAGGATAGGAAATTAATGATTGAAGGTAGAATATAGATTATAAAGCATACAGATCGATTATTGGATTGGAAAGTATGATTTCGATGTTTCTAGACGTTTAACTTCCAGTCCGTAAATTTGAGTTAAGATATTGTATATTATTGTATTCGTTAACCATCGTGGATCCGTGCAGTTCATAAAGAGAAATCATGGGCTCATAACCATTGCAGAGGTCCGCCCTCTCGTGATTGGTAGTTTCTTAGGCATTTCTGTCAATAAACGCACAATTTAGTCTAGGTCAATCATGCACAAGATTAGGCTAGATTAATACACGCACAATATTAGGTTAGATTAATACACGCAAAATTTTAGGTTAGGTGAATGTTCGCCATTTGGTATCCAATGAGAGACGTGGGCGGTCATCTTTGGGATGTTGTGTTGCGAATATGGAAAGGATCTTGTTGACATTGTGGATGCCAAAAAACCTCTATCATCAATTCCACATCGTCTATGTTCCATCATTCAACACCAACGATCTAACGCTTTATCATCTATCTTCGATCCTACATCATAATCAATTTTCCATCATTCATTCTCTTTCATCTCTCGCTTACCATCAGTCATCTATCATCCGTGCTCTAAGCCTTATCATAAATCGTCCATACTCTATCATCAGTTTTCTGGCATCTATGTTCCGTAATCCATTATTTATGTGCTATGCTTTATGATGATATATTTTCTATCCTGTATTATCAATTCTCTATTCATCTCTGATGCGACATCCATCTTCTATGCTCTATTCTTTATCACCTATCCTCTATTCTCTATTAACTGTGTACTACCGTCCATCATACATCATCTACACTCTATGGTCTGCCATATATCTTCTAATTTCTATCATCAATTTTAAATCAGGTATATTCATGATCTATGCTTTATCAACTATGTTCTATTCTCAGTTATCAATTCTCTATCATCTATGCTCTATCATCCGCCACCCATCCTCTATGTTCTATGCTTTATCACATATCCTCTATCATCAACTCTTCATCTATGTTCTATCATCACTTATCAATCATCTATATTCTATCCTTTCCCATACATCTTCTATACTCAATTATCTATTCTCTATCATCTCTGCTCTATCATATATCATCCATCATCTCTGCTCTATGCTTTATCATATATCCTCTACCATCTACCATCAATTATCTATCATTTATGTTACGTCATCGATCCTTTATGCTCCATGATTTACCATACATCCGCTATTCTCTATCGTCCATTCTCTACCATCTACCCCCACCGGCACCCGCACCCGCACCCGCACCCGCAACCGCACCCGCGCCCGCGCCCGCACACGCACCCGCACCCGTACCCGCACCCGCACCCGCATCCGCATCCGCACCCGCACACGCACCCGCACAAGCACCCGCACCCGCACCCGCACCCGCACCCGCGCCCGCCCTGCACCCGCACCCGCACACGCACCCGCATCCGCACCCGCACCCTCACCCGCAACCGCAACCGCACCAGCACACCTACACACGCACGCACGCGCGCACCCACCCACACACACACACAGACACACAGACACACAGAGACACACAGAGACACACAGAGACACAAAGAGACACACAGAGACACACAGAGATATACAGACACACAGAGACACACATAGACACACAGAGACACACAGAGACACACAGAGGCACGGAGAGACACACAGAGGCACGGAGAGACACAGAGAGACACACAGAGACACGCAGAGACACGGAGAGACAAATAGAGACACATAGAGATACAGAGAGACACAGAGAGACAGAGAGACATAGAGAGACACAGAGAGACACAGAGAGACACAGAGAGACACACAGAGACACACAGAGACACACACACACGCACACACACGCACACACGCACGCACGCATGCACGCACGCACACACACCCACGTACACACACACACACAGACACACATACATCCATGCATGCATACATACATACATACATACATACATGCATACATACATACATACATACATACATACATGCATACATAAATACATACATACATACATACATACATACATGCATACATACATACATACATACATACATACATACATACGTACATACATACGTACATACATAGATACATACATACATACATACATACATACATACATACATACATACATACACACACACACACACACACACACACACACATACATTCATACATACATACATACATACAGACATACATACATACATACAGACATACATACATACATACATACAGACATACATACATGCATACAGACACACACACACACGCACGCACGCACGCACGCACGCACGCACGCACGCACGCACACACGCGCGCACACACACACACACGCACATCAAGTCCGGTGTCGGCGAAACTTTGTCAAACGTGAAATAATGGAATAAGTCGATTTAACAACAGTAAAAAAACTCGATTGCATAACATGCTATACCTACATATGCATATGTAGGTTAGTTGGTAAAAAAGGGTAAA
>JARFJB010001703.1:0-185000 GCA_036346205.1 Vesta saturnalis
AAGTGTATCTTTAAGAAACACGAATTCTTCGAAATGTCTTATGAGATTGATATGAAACTTGTTAAAGTCGAACTAGAAGAGGAAGAAAGAATAAATTCACTTGTAACCCAACATCTTATAGTAAATAGTGATCTAATACAAGGTAAAACTAATTATCGTTCAAGTAGTGCAAAATTTCACACTATTTTTACAGATAATGTGAATATTAAGAAAGAAGACATCTCTTCTCTAATAAAAGTTGTTAGCTCAAGTGAAGCATATCACATACATGAAAACAGTGTCAAACACATCACAAATATACAGTGTGAAAGTAAATTTAATTATTCTTTAAGTTATGAATTTAAATGTGACCAATGTGATTATGGAACAAATCGCAAAGGTAATTTTAAAATTCATCTTAAAAAACACTCTTTAAGTAAAGAATTCAAATGTGACCGATGTGATTATGCAACACACCGCAAAAGTGATTTAACAGTTCATCTTAAAATACATTCTTTAAGTAAAGAATTCAAATGTCACCATTGTGATTATGGAGCAAATCACAAAGGTTCTCTGAAAATTCATCTTAAAAAACACAGTAAAGAATTCAAATGTGATTATGGAACAAATCAAAAGGGTGATTTTAAAATGCATCTTAAAAAACACTCTCCAAGTTACCAATTTAAATGTGGCCAATGTGATTATGGAACAAATCACAAAGGTAATTTTAAAATTCATCTTAAAAAACACTCTTCAAGTTATGAATTTAAATAAATTTGATTATGGATCAAATCGCCGTGATTTTAAAATGCATCTTAAAAACACTCCTCAAGTTATGAATTTAATTGGACCAATGTGATTATGGAACAAATCACAAAGGTAATTTTAAAATTCATCTTAAAAAATCTTCAAGTTATCAATTTAAATGTGACCATTGTGATTATGGACAAAAAGTGATTTAACAGTTCATGTTAAAATACATTCTTTAAGTAAAGAATTCAAATGTGACCAATGTGATTATGGAACAAATCAAAAGGTAATTTTAAAATTCATCTTAAAAACACTCTTTAAGTAAAGAATTCAAATGTGATGAATGTGATTATGCCCAAACAAAAGTGATTTAACAGTTCATGTTAAAATACATTCTTTAAGTAAAGAATTCAAATGTGACCAATGTGATTATGGAACAAATCGCAAAGGTGTTCTGAAAATTCATCTTAAAAATCACTCCTTAAATAAAGAATTCAAATGTGACCAATGTGATTATGGAACAAATAACAACGGTAATTTTAAAACTCATCTTAAAAAACACTCTTCAAGTTATGAATTTAAATGCGACCATTGTGATTATGGATCAAATCGCAAAGGTGATTTTAAAATGCATCTTAAAAAACACTCCTCAAGTTATGAATTTAATTGCGACCAATGTGATTATGGAACAAATCACAAAGGTAATTTTAAAATTCATCTTAAAAAGCATTATTCATGTTATGAATTCAGATGCGACCAATGTGATTATGGAACAAATCAAAAAGGTAATTTTAAAATTCATCTTAAAAAACACTCTTTAAGTAAAGAATTCAAATGTGACCAATGTGATTATGGAACAAATTACAAAGGTGCTTTGAAAATTCATCTTAAAAAACACTGTTTAAGTAAAGAATTCAAATGCGACCAATGTGATTATGCAACAAATCATAAAGGGGCTTTGAAAATTCATCTTAAAAAACACTCTTCAAGTAAAGAATTCAAATGTCACCAATGTGATTTTGGAACAAATCACAAATGTGCTTTGAAAATTCATCTTAAAAAACACTCTTTAAGTAAAGAATTCAAATGCGACCAATGTGATTATGCAACAAATCAAAAAGGGGCTTTGAAAATTCATCTTAAAAAACTCTTGGAAAGAATTTGTCACCAATGTGATTTTGGAACAAATCACAAACGTGCTTTGAAAATTCATCTTAAAAAACACTCTTTAAGTAAAGAATTCAAATGTGACCAATGTGATTATGAAACAAATCAAAAAGGTAATTTTAAAATTCATCTTAAAAAACACTCTTCAAGTTATGAATTTAAATGCGATCATTGTGATTATGGAACGAATCGCAAAGGTGATTTTACAATGCATCTTAAAAAACACTCCTCAAGTTATGAATTTAAGTGCGACCAATGTGATTATGGAACATATCGCAAAGGTAATTTTAAATTTCATCATAAAAAACACTCTTTAAGTAAAGAAGCTGATCTGAAAATTCAACTTAAAAAACACTATTGAAGTTATGAATTTTAAATGCGACCAATGTGATTATGGAACAAATCGCAAAGGTGATTTTAAAATTCATCTTAAAAAGCACTATTCAAGTTATGAATTTAAATGCGACCAATGTGATTATGGAACAAATCGCAAAGGTAATTTTAAAATTCATCTTAAAAAACACTCTCCAAGTGATGAATTTAAATGCGACTAATGTGATTCTCAAAGGTGATTTTAAAATTCATCTTAAAAAACACTCCTCAAGCAATGAATTTAAATGTGACCAATGTGATTATATAACAAATCACAAAGGTAATTTTAAAGTTCATGTTAACAAACACTCTTCAAGTAATGAATTCAAATGTGATTATGCAATATACCACAAATATAGTTTAAAAAATCATCTTAGAAAGCACTCCGCAAGTTATAAATACAAATGCCATTAATGTGATTATACATACAGTAATTATGTGTAGATTAGTGTTTAATTTATAGGTGTATTTTTATTGGTATAGTGTTTACGTTTAATTTATAATAATATTGTTCACAGTGCCGAAATATATAATGCTGTGTTAATATTTATAGATAAATATGATCATGCATGGAACATTCAAATGGATGTAATATAAAGTAGATCTTGTTAAATTAACAGTAGTTTTGTTTTATAATTTGTCTTTAATGTTGTCTAAGTTTTAGATTTCAAACGTATAGTTATCACAAGCAGTGTCTTCTTAACCCATTAAGGGCTGCTATAAGAATTTCAAGTCAAAAAGTTATCAGCATTTAAAATACACTTAAATATCATCTAAATAAAATAGTTTTGAACAAATTTTCTGAATATTTATTTTTTAAATGTAATTTTGAAGGTGTCTAAAAAATCAAATGCTAGGCTTTCATAACAGGTAAATTTATTTATTTCTTAAGTATACATGCTAAGGTTTGGTATGATATTCTACAAAGCAAGTAATGTGCAACCCAACTTTACACTTTGTACATACAGGGTGTTTGGTACATCGATGCAAAGATTTAAAGGGGTGATAGAATACGTGATTTTGAGCCGATTTAAGCAAACATACCCATATACCAAGTGTTGCCGTTTTTGTGATAATGCCACTTTTAATATTTCTTGATTTTACCGTGCTTTTCTGCAAATATCGAAGTGTACAAGAGTAACAAGCCGTCTTATCGCAAATTTATACTAAGTTTTTTTATTCCTTATGAAGTGATTGTTCATATTCTTTTATCAGAAAAGCCTAATATGTCTTTGGTTCTTGCCTAGAACTTCTTAAACATGAAAGTTTTAATTTGTAAAAAAGCAATCACTAAAATTCAAACGTGGATTTAGTCTAAAATCTTTCGTTAATTTTTTCCAATTTCAGTAAAACTTCTGGGCAATGGTCTTTAAGATAGCATGAATAGATTTACAAAAATTTTACAAAGTGGAAAATTGAATTTAATTACAAAGTACCCCTAGGCGCATTCCAAAACGTAAAATAGCCCTTCATTATTTAGTTTAAATAGTTTAAAAAAGCAGATTTTAGAAAATGTCCGATTTATTAAAACATTAATAGTATTATTATTGGTGTTCAAAATTAGTACTGCACGAGGCAATATTATATTGAGTATCAAGAACAGTAAGGGACGTTTACCGGTCGCCGGCCATGTTTGGAGGCTGAGCGATAGCGAATTTGGCCGGAGACCGGTACAACCCTTAATGTTCGTGATGCTCATACTGTTTTTTGCACGATTGTATTAAATTTACCACAATTGAAATTATTTCCACTAAATAAACGAAAAGTCAAAAGTGACGTTTAAAATAGCAATGTGGATTCACTTGAAAATAAACTCGATTTTGCTAAGAAAATTTTACATTCCAGTGTTAGTGAGGTGAAAGAAATCTTGAATTCAGAAACAGTTTCTGTAAACTCAAGTACTGGGTGGAGCGATAACCGCAAAACATTTTCTAAAAATCTGCTTTTTTTAAACTATTTAAACTAAATAATGAAGGGCTATTTTACGTTTTGGCGAATGCGCCTAGGGGGTACTTTGGTAATTAAATTCAATTTTTCCAATTTGTAAAAATTTTTTTGTAAATCTATTCATGCTATCTTAAAGACCATTGCCCAAGGAAGTTTTACTGAAATTGGAAAAAAAATTAACGAAAGATTTTAGACTAAATCCACGTTTGAATTTTAGTGATTGCTTTTTTACAAATTAAAACTTTCATGTTTAAGAAGTTCTAGGCAAGAACCAAAGACAGTTTAGGCTTTTCTGATAAAATAATATGAAGAATCACTTCATGAGGAATAAAAAAACTTAGTATAAGTTTGCGACAAGACGGCTTATTACGCTTGTACACTTCGATATTTGCAAAAAAGCACGGTAAAATCAAGAAATATTAAAAGTGGCATTATCTCAAAAACGGTAACACTTGGTATATAAGTATGTTTGCTTAAATCGACTCAAAATCACCTATTATATCACCCCTTTAAATATTTGCATCGATGTACCAAACACCCTGTATATGTGACAGCTTTCTTGCACTTGGCACATCTTGTTTGAGTAGAATTTTTGGCTGGCCAATGATCCATCCTATCAAAACGCACTTCATTTAGCACATTGGAATTTCTATGTGGAACCACCATTCTTATGCTTGGAACTATTGGTGCTGATAGTATTGGTATAGTTACTCTTCATATAAACTCTAGTTGTGGAATTCCAGGCTCTATATATCTATATAACAGCCACGCATTCACTAGAGCTCCATTTATACAGAAGCGCACGATTGGTCAGTACCATTTCTTGCTTCTAATGTTGACTCTATATGCACCTCTAAACTGATCAAAAAGGTCAACACCGCCCATTGAACTGTTATACTCAGCAATTATTGAAGGTTGTGGAAAATCAATTTTTCTTTTTGATGTAGAACTGTACCGGAAACATCTTGTTTCCATTTGAGTCAAAACATCAGTACAATTGGTTGCTATGGTCACCTGATTATTGTTATGCCAACGGTAAATTGTTATACTGCTTACTTTATCTTTCATAACAGGATAGGAACCTCGATTCTGCTTCTTTAAATCTTTCAATGGTGCTTTTTCAATCCTGTCAGCTCGTATAGTCCCTGTGATATAAAGATGTTTCGAAGTCATGTGTTTGAGCAACTTCAGTGAGGTAAAGTAATTATCTATAAATATGTAACTGTTTTGGGGTACAAGATTATCCACCATATTTACTGTAACAGAACTGCCTAGTCCCATATTTTTGTCACGTTCTTCTTTTCCTTCGTATAATTTGAATCTTGTACAATATCCATTAGGTTTGTTTAAACACCAAAATTTAAACGCAAACCTAATAGGTTTACCTCTTATAAACTGCTTCATATGGTGTCGTCCATAATACGTTGTCAGGAACCGGTCACGTGACATAGTTCCCGAAATGGCTGCATTGTGAACATCTGATTGAGTCTGCCAATACATTTTTCTGTATATAGAATCAAAATTGCTAGTACTTTATACATGCTTCGACTGGCACCTGAAAATTATTGTCAGAATATTTATATTTAGCATACTTTGTTGATTCTTTGCAAATATGGTTTATAAAGTCTTCATCCCAAAATAATTGGAAAAATTGTAATGGAGTCCCACCTTGTAGTAACATAGGTTCAATAATATGGGGCCTAGCCTCGTTCATATGCTTTGTTTTATAAACTGCATCATCTTTTTTTTCCAAACGCAAATTGATGCTATCCCAAATTCTTTTAGTTTGTAACTTATTTACTGTTTTACTTTTTTTCGAAGTAGTAGGGCTCTAGAAGAAATTATTTTTATCATCAAAACTGGATGATTGTTTCGGTAAAACGTCACGTTTCTCACTGTTGCTTGTTATAATTTGAACTTGAGAAGTTTGAGCTAGAACACCTTTGCCTAGTAGATGAATATTATTTTCATTTACTTCGCACTCCTCTTCGCCAACATCGTCCTCATCAGTGTGTTATCTTGTTCAGGAGGAAACGGAGTGAAATCGATTCTTTCTGCATCAGCTAATTGATTTTCATCATCAGATTCTTCTAACACAGTCACAAATTCTTCTGTTGTAAGAGGTCTCCTGAGGAAAGAAAATTTTAATAAATAACCATTTCATACATGTTTATTAAATATTTATTTCTAAATTATTATTATAAACATATTTGAAATATTTTTGTTACTAATATTCTTAAAATTTAACTTACGCAATTATAGAAATCTAATATAAAACATTATTGTATCATATACACATGTTATATACTTTAAAGCCTAGCGTATGAATATTCATACATGCAACTTTAGTCCTAACACAATACTACATAACCTTACTCTATTGTGACACATTAGTTTACATATTATTTTATGAATTTCAGTGGAAATATTTTAAATAAATCAATACATACGAAAATTTATGATTATATTACTTACCTTAGCTCCGATTTGGAGATTTTTGCAGAACCACTAGTTTGTTTTCGCTTCTGTGAAGCCATTTTGCACTTGACAAATAACCTAACTAAAATTAAAATGATGCAATAAGCTGTTCTGAAGCATATGCCGCCACCTGTGAATCGATATCTAAATCAGCAATAAAAGTGTTAAGGTTTAAAAAGCACTAAATAAGCGTATGAAAATTTAGACAGTAGGCTCTAGTGGGTTAAAACAGAACATTGTTATGGTTAAACGTTACACCTTTGTTTTTAAGAGGACATTTCTCCCGGTCAAAATAAAAACCTAGTAAGTCGAGATTAACAGGTTTTGGAAAATCAGTAAAATAAGATTTTATAGAGCAAATTTTGCATAACTTTTTATTTATTAAGAAACAAACTTGGAATTTAAAACTCAAAATACCAATTACTCAGCTGCAATGCTGCATTCTCAAAATATTTAAATAATTAACATTTTCTAAAAAAACCTCTGTGCGAACATAGTAAAACCATAATAAAGTACTTATCTTTTTTGGATTTTTTAATGGTGTATTTTAAATTATACAATCTAAACGTTTCGTTAACACGTACAGTTATCTTCGTCAGTAGTAATATTTGTTAAAAATTATTAAAGATGTTGTAAACAATTTTGTCAAAGTTGAAAAATTAAAACATAAACATAAGCAGGATTAAAAAAGATAAGTATTTTATTATGTGTGATAATGGTGAAAGTTTACATTTTCATATACTAAAACCGTGTTTTTTAAAATGTTCGAAATATTTATAAATTAAAAGTGTAGAGTTTTTTTTACAACTGAAATCTAGTATCGTTACTTACTAATTTAGAATTTTACACTTCAAATACTATGTAGTAAGTTATTTTTTAGTCTGGAAGTTCGAAGAATTTACAAATTAAAGGTCTAGTTAGTTTTATATCTTTTAATATAATTTTCATTAACAATTTACGTAATTAGAAACCATGTTTACATAAAAATAAGACTTTTTGTATTTTAAGGTACATGTAAGTAAAGGTTACTGATCTTCTGCCAAAACAGTTATTGATTTACTGTGGTCGGTAGCACTTTCTGAGACCGGGAGTTGCTTCCAAAAAATTTGTTTTTTTATGACATATGACTAATCAGTTCCTTAATGATTTTATCTTTTTTTTCTTTGTTTTTGCCCCGAGCGGTAGATACCTGGGTAACATATTATCATGTTTAAACTTTGAATTCAGGAATTTGACTTCTTTGAAATCAGTGTCTTCCAGTTCTGACTTTAAAAAAAGGTTCCTTTTCTAAATTGACATTCTCTTATATTAGCTAGTGAGGGAATGTTATTGGCACCTTGTTTTCGGGCTTGACATCCTTTTTCAAAATCTAAGAAGTCCGATGCGTTAAGGTCAATTACTGTTGCATTTTTGCAAGAACTTTTTATTAATTGCCTAAGATCTTCAAAATTAAGAACTTCTTTTGTTTTGTTCCACTTTTTCTCAATGGCTTCATGAAGTGCAGCGACCTTCATAAATGAGAGTCCTGATTCAAAAAATCGGAATGTTATTGTTTCAGGACCCCAATGTTCATTTATAAAAAGTACGCACGAACTAAGCAGCGTCCAATTTTTGTTTTGGGCTGCACAGTTATCACCCCAAAATATAACGTGTTTCGTTTTGTCATTAAGTTGTTTTAAAATGTCGAGACTACATTGGAACCTGTGCGACCTTTAACTGCTTCATGTCACAGCATGCAATAGTGGTCTCCAGTCTTTTTAAGTTCGCAAAGATTTAATTTAAACAGACTATTCTGCTCACAAAGAATGAATTTTTTATCGTCATTTTTGGTATAATTAATATTTTTTTGCATATCTACAGCAAACAAGTCGACATTAACATCCCAAGTTTTATTTATGTCATGGTCATATAATTTGCGAGCAGCAGTGTATCTTTTCTTGTGTTTGGCACATTTTTGACACGTTTCACACTCTTCGGTACGGTGTTCCATAATTTCTATTTCTTCATTATTTCGTTGTTGGTCGCAAGTTATTTTACTTATATTCTTTATATAAACCACTACTTGGACATTCATTTTGGGATGGCTTTGAAAACCCTATGTTTTCTTTTTGAAAAACCTTGCGATATGTTTCACAAGTTACAGAACGCGCGCAAGTTTTTTTTATATTCTTCCCAAAGCTGATAAATACTAAGGTCGGAAGGTAAATCTCTTCTGAGCGGTGCGTGAGATAAATTATAGTGAGACACTGTCGGAGGTAAGAATTGATATGTGTTTCAATTGAGCAATAATTTAATCATTTTTTCCCTTTTTTCTCATCATTTACTTCCTGAAAATAGTCAACAGTGCTTTTTAAAAACGTGGTGATAATACGGTCTGTTTCGAGGGGAAAATATCGTTGAAAATAATTGTACAAAACATTCCATTTCCAAAAAACACTTCCATCATACTTCCAACATTTGGAAAGTTCACTTCCACCAAATTGTAAGTGTACTTCCATTGCACTTCCATCGAATTGGAAGTGCACTTCTAATACACTTCCATTAAATTGGAAATACACTTCCATTAAGTTGGAACTTATCTTCCAAGATTAGTTTTATGAAGTTGGTAACCATTGGCAATCGTTTTCTGTAAAAAGTGAGGTTAAAAATCAGAATCACATATTACTCATTCTTTGTATCAAGTACAAATACTTGTGTAAATATCAAGTTTGTTCCTACACAAAGTCAGGCCGTTAGGAAACTGTCTGTAGTATGTACCAAGGACGTATAACAAGGAGGTGAACCGGCGATGTATGATTCTACCGCATCTAAAGAGGCAACGAACGTCGGCAGAACGGAGACAAAAACGAATCGTCAAATTTTACACTTTTCAATTTAACCCATAATACACAATTTATGAATTTAATTCAAAGCAATCCAAAAAATTTGCATACATTTTGTTATTAAAAAATACTTTTTGTAAAAGAGGTGTATAAACAATTATTAGATAAGCACAACTTAATTTATTAAAACAACAACTAGAAAAGTTGTATATGCTCAAAGTTTTGTAAATAATTGTTGGGGTCAATCCTAGAGTTTACTTTTACAAATCATTTTAAATTGTATAATAATGTATAATTGCACCGTGATTCAGCCCAAGCGGTTATCTGTCCTTGTCTATCACACATGCCGACGCTCACAACCCGCGTGTTGAGCAACCGCTCGTGCTCCTCTGTTATTATACATCCATGGTATGTACTTTATGCTGCTGTTAAAATTAACTTTGAGAACTCAAGTTAAATTTATATAGATTTCTAATATACTTCATGATACTACTCCGACAAGATTGATAATGCACTTCCAATATACTTCCATAAAATTGGAAGTGGCACTTTCCAATAGCGGTGTACAAAACACTTCCAATGATTATTTACCCCTCGGTCTGTTTTGTATCCTAAGCTTCATAAGTTACTGAACACGCACAATTTTTTTTATAGTCTTCACAAAAAGATAAATAATAATGATGGGAGGTAATTATCTTCCAAGCATAGTCTTACAAACTTAATTTGACTCCTCCTTTATATTAGAATGTTTTTCTGAAATTACATTTAGATCCATATTGTTAAGTAGGTCGAATGAAAAGGGAAGAATATATTTTACTGAACATTCCTTGTAGGATAGTGCTTCTCTTCGGTAAGTCGTAACATTTTTTTTACTACTGAGTTCGGCATCATTATTTCTATTTTTTTCTGAAGTCTTTCCTTCCTTATTTTCCTGTTCTTTCACAGTAGTATATTCTTTGTCAGTAGTAGTACTTTTTTCTTTTTCCTTAATTTGTTCAATTTTATGGCTTTTGGACATTGGTTGCATTATTGTTACAGTACTGATGATATTAATTTTTTTTGCCAGTAGAGTTTTATAATTCATGTGATAATGGTGTTACTTCCCTCTCGACTGATTCTGGTTTATGACATGGAATCTCCAAAATGTCTTTAAGATGTTGAACGTTAAAAAAGCTGTCACGACAGCTTAAATATGCCCATCGACCTAATTTTGGATAAACCTCTCCTTGTTCATAACTTTTGTGTAGCTTATCTATAACAAATAATGACTGTTCTTTTTCTAACAATTTATCAAGATTAAAAAAGTTTGGTACTCTATTTACTTTTCTTCGGGTTCTTGGTCAGAGTCTTCTTTTGGTGAGGGAGTGGGAAGATACATTTTTCTGGAAGGAATTAAATAGTTCAAAAATGAAGCGTCATTCAAAAAACCTAAAAAGGTTGTACACACATTTACTTAATATAAAATTAAAACAAAGTAGTACTGCTTCATTTTTTGTAGAATGCCGCTTTTTTCGTTGACGTATCCTGTTAAAACAAAATTATGAAAATTAGTAAACGTTTTGTATTTAACACATTGTAAGAAAAAAGCATTTCGTATCTTTGCTGGAGCTCGCTGCGCTTGTCGCGCAGATATACATTCGTTGAGCACATTATCATCTTTTCTATTTAGTTAAGTAAACATCTATTTTTTCATAGAACAGAGAAGCATACTAGTAGAAGACAGGCACTATCCCCTCCACTTTTTTTACGTCACAAGCCCGCCCCCTGGGACACCTTCCCCTCCAATTTTTGTACTAGCCCACGTGGGAGGCGTATATTTTGAGGGTGGGGTCGGCTTCTTTTCGAGGGTCTTTTTCAACCCTTGGGTGGAGTTGAGCCCCTAATTAAGGTCCTTTTGGAAATATTAATATCCTTTTTGGCTGTATACCCTTTGGAGGTTAGGCAATTGCGCGTGCATGCAGTGTTGTGTTGGAGGGATTAAAACTAGGCTACGCCCCACCTTTTAACTTATTGGTCGTGCGTGCACCCGCCCTCTGGATTCTGATTGGTCCTTAGCCCCACCACTCAGCCGCTGTGCTCTGATTGGAGACCCCTGTAGCGTCATTAAAAATTTGTATTCCAATAAGGCGGCCCTAACCTTGTAAGACAGGACTTGTGTTAGTGTCTGCGCCCCGGCCGCCTTCGAGTTAAAATTGCTTTTTAGCGCAATCTGGTTGTGTACAGACTAGCGAGTGTTTTCTGTAATAGAAGTTGATCATGCACGTCTCTCATCTCTCGTTTTATCCGTTTCTCTCTTTCGGCTCTTTCTCACACACAAACAAATCAATTATTTAATTAATCAATCAATCTCAAACAAATTGTGCTCGATCAAATCACTCAGATCAATCTCATTCATTCAACCGAAATCAATAAATCATGCCTTTCAGTTTGCGGAAACCAGATTACAGTTCAAAACTGAATACATTTAAGTCTAAATTAAAGATTACGTGAAATAATAAATAATTTCTACCCTAATGCAATGGTGCTTTCTATATACGCAGATTCTCTTTCTAAACAATCACCACCTATACATTCGGAAAATTATGTCTGATTTATTTGCATGTTCAATTACATACACACAAAATTGTTTTATAGAAACGTGTTCATTAACAGTTATAAAAACGTCATTAAAATTGATACAATGTACAAAGTTTAAACTCCACGAATACGTACCTGCTATTGCAGATCTGACTGTATGACGTCATCCTATAAGAGTAATAATACATTCAAAAAATTTTATCGACATTTTTGTTAGCAATATCAAGTAAAACATATATTAAAAAATAATACGCATACCATCAGATGTGTTTTTCTTTCAACTGTTCTAATAATAACCATATGTTGAACTGAAATATTTTTTTATACAACGTATCCACACGTAATCTCACTAAACACGTTTTTTACTTATGAATGGTTGGATATAAACTGGCTATTGCTTTTCCATCATTATCTAATTTTAGCATGTAGAACTTATTATCTCTATTACACTTACTGCAGTCCGTATTTACCTTTCACTTTCGCACACTACTTCGAGCCACCGTATATGAATTTGTATACAAAACAATGTTTGTTGTTTACATGCATTCTTTAAAATGATTTCACCTACATGATAAAACTGGTTTTATGGAACGCAGTTTATTATTTAGCAGTTATACAACTTGGAAATTGGAAAGTAACAATCACCCGTCAACATCGTGTTAATTAATGCGTTTACAAATATTTTTAAAATTTACTGTTGCAAAAAACATTAAGACTTAGATATTAGGTGGAATAATAATCATTTTCTACCCTAGCGTTTTATACATTCTCTATCTAAGCAGTCATCACCATTACATTCGAAATTATATCTGATTTATTTGTATGTTCAATTACTCGCGCTCTCACACGCACCCGCACACCCACACACACACACACACACACACACACACACACACACACACAACACAAACAACACAAACAACACACACACACACACACACACACACACACAACACACACACACTCACACACACACACACACACACACATACATACATACATACATACATACATACATACATACATACATACATACATACATACATACATACATACATACATACAGACACACACACACACACACACACACACACACAACACACACACACACACCATACACAACACACGACAACACACACACACACACACACACACACACACACACACACACACACACACACACACACACACACACACACACACACACACACACACACACACACACACACACACACACACACACACACACACACACACACACACACACACACACACACACACACACACACACACACACACACACACACACACACACACACACACACACACACACACACACACACACACACACACACACACACACACACACACACACACACACAACAGACACACACACACAACAGACACACACACACACACACACACACACACACACACACACACACACACACACACAACACACAACACACAGACACGGACTCGTACACGGACAAGGACAAGGACACGGACACCACATTATCTTTATTCCAATTATTTGATGAATCCTAATCAGTTTGGTTTTAAACCTCAAACCAGTACTTTAGGTGCCATAATGGAAGTTGAAAAGTTTGTTTTAGATTGTATAAATTTTAAATATGATGTTATTATTATAAGCTTGGACGTAAAAGGTGTTTTTGATTCGGCCTGGTGGCCAGCAACTTTAAATGCTCTTAAAGATTTTAATTGTCCGAAAAACTTATGTCTGTTAAGTCAAGATTTCTTTTGCAATCAAACGGCTAAATTACTAGTTAATTATGAATGTACTGAAAAATAATTAGCAAGGGTTGTCCTCAAGGGTCATGTTGTTGTCCTTTATATTGGAATATTCAGTACATCTCTCTGCTTAACTTAAAATATCCCTGATATACCAAAGTTATAGCTTTTGCTGATGATGTTTTAGTACTGGTAAAAGGAAGAACTGCCATTGCTGCCGAAATTTTTGCGAACATAGAAATAGACAAAATTACTAAATGGGCTCAAATGAACAAACTTTGTTTTAATGAATCTAAATCGAAAGTGCTATTTGTGACAAACAAAAAATTGTCTCGTAGTAAAGGAGTTAAAGTGTATATGAATGGCAAGTTATTAGAAAATGTTACCCACTTTAAATACTTAGGTGTCTATTTAGATAATAAGTTTAATTTCAATCTTCATGTTACGAATATAACACGAAAATGGATAAAAATTATACGTATGCTATCGAAATCAGCAAAATGTAGCTGGGGTGTAAATCATAAAGTACTCTCTTATTATTTATAAAGGTGTCATCTTGCCGAATTTCTTCGTCTCAATCCGACAAGTTGCTTTGGAATGTGAAAAGTTACCAAATCCACATTATCACGGCAATTAAAAATACACAACAAAAAAATACATTGTCATGTACCGTACCTTGGGACCGATCCAAGGTACAGTACTAATGTAATTATTTTTAGATGCCTAGAAATAAGGTTGGCGTGAAGAGAAAAGCAAATGAATTCAAATATACCAATAAATGTGATGTTAACCGAATTTCTTCGTCTCAAGAAAAAGATATACTAAAAAATTGTCTGACACATACTTCTCAGATACAATATGGGCTTACAAGAAAAGAGTTTCGAGCTTTAGCTTAAGACTTTGCTCAAGTCAACAGAAAAAAAATTCCCGACTCTTGGATAGCAGGTAAAAATTGGTATTACGAATCTATGCAACGTCACAAGGATGTTGTTTCCTTACGCAAACCACAGGCAACAAGTATTGGCATAAAGCTGTTGTAGTAGAAAAGGCCAACGAACCAAGGTCTTATTGGTTAAGGAAAAACAGCAAAATCAGATAGTCAGACGTAATGCATTTCAGATGAACCATTCTCAAACCAAACCTACAATAAATGAGTTAATTCTAGGAAGTAAATTGTACAATGATATAAACTCACAAAATCATCATAAACTAGATACGATAGGTAAAAATAATGTTGGTGCAGATAATGACATTTCACAAACAGATGATAATGGGAACAATTACATGGATCAATGTAAACCTAATAATAATGACAATAGAACAAATGTTCATTCAAGTATCCATGGTAATTTCAACCCAAATAGTTCAACGGGATATACCACTCGTACTGGTAGGAGTATAAAGCCACCCCCCAAGGTTTGATCTTTAAGGGTAAGGTGTTTGGTAAATCGTCCTAATACAGAGTTGGCAACATTGACGCTATTGGAGTATATCAACAAATACTACACAGATGTCGGCGCTTTAGTTTTTAGTAAGTCGTATAACCCAGTAGCGACGTAATGTTAATAAAAGTTCATAATGATTAAAATGTGTATCTTCAGCAACCCAGTGATAAAGAATTAAACAAAATTTACCGAATTTTGCGGAAACTTCGCGCGTATGCGAGTGTGAAACTTGCACAAAAAGTTGAATTTGGTACTGAATGTTGTGTTGAATGAATATGAATGTCAAATTGACATTTGGGAGAGTGATCATGTTTTCTTGAAAATTTCAAGAGGGCACGTGACATTTAAACGCTTAGAGAGTGGTTGATTTTAATTTAGGGGGCAAATTGTTGCGCGCGTGGGCTTACTTTTTTAAAGAGAACAACGATCTGTGCTAATTTATGTTTTAAAAAATCAGCGTTGCAGTTAAAGCTTTAGTTGTTTTCTGCTAGAGCCCATTGTTGGGGATAGAACATTAAAATAGGTAAAGTGGTTACGTGAGGTAGCTATGAAACATTTAGCATTGGCCCAGTATTAAGATCGAGAAGGCATGATATTAGTAGCGCTAGTGGAGTGGAGGATACTATATCTTATGAAGGATTAAGGAAATTATAAGTAAGTATAATTTTAGATATTGTTGACTAGTGTCAAGATTACCGACATTACTGACAAAAACTCCTGCTTGATAGAATAATAATTTCTTAATTCTGGTGTGTGGGTTTTGCGTTAATACTGCTCCAATACCAGTGAATAGCGCTTGTGACGATTTTGGTTAATAATTACGTGATGTTGATTCCAGGTAGTACTGGTAGAATAGTAAGTGCATATTGGATTTCTGTGAAAGCTTTCTATTGTTTTATATGCCACTTACACTTGATTCCCTTCCTCTATTACCGAAGGTGGTTATGGGGAGGCGCAGGTCAATGTTAAGGTTATAATCGACACGTACAATTACTATGTACGCGAACCTCATACTAAATAGCAACAGAAATTGGTTTTCAGTTCATTTGTCAACAACCACTCATAGAATTATGTAAATTATGAGCGCAAAGAAAACTGAGCACACTGCGTGGTGACGGGTACCAAGTGCTGATGGCTTGTTGATAGCAGAGCACACACAAACCCACAGCTAGGTTACTGACAGTAGTTCTCGGTTAGATGGCAACAAAACTGCAGCGTCGTTCGTGTGATTGTTCGAGTTCGTAAGTGCAACCATAGTACGCAAGGAGGTGTAGTTGACCCTGCTTGTACAGTGGGTTACAGTGTAGAAAGTATCAAATGTTCTCCAGTTTTAAGGGCAGTCAGTCCTGTCCTGACTGTATCTTATGGTTCTATTTTCTCAAAATCTGTAGTCGTCAGTACACACCAATGACCCCCATGAGGTTTCTTTCTTACAGAGTTTAAATCGCAGGCGAGTCCGACGTCCATTCACTTTTTTCCAAAAACTCAAAAGAATATTTATTAAAGACAGTCAAATTTTGGATAGGTTTTCTTAATGAAAGTTTTCTATAAGGCAATAAATAAACGTTATAAATTCAATAAAGTACCTAAGGCACTTCTGGTAAGAGTTTAAGAAAAAGCAACCTTGCTAATTTCAATGCAAAGGAAACCCAACCTTTATACCTTAGAATAATGGTTAACAGTTGACAACCCAGTTGGGTGAGTGTAATAGGGACCGCTTCCCCTTTAATCGGACGAAGTTACGACAAAATGGCTTTGTGCTCTGATTAGAGGATTGGAGGTATAGAGCTAACGCGTGCTGGTTGGAGGCCTAAGGTTTTGCGTTTTGTTTAGGTGTCTTTGTTTGTTTGTGGGCAGAGCTATCTAGTGGTGTATTTTTAAAACTAATCGGAGTTTCCTGTAATAGAGTATGATGGTGGCTCCATCTAACGCTATATTTTTAAGGTAGAGGTAGATCCCAGTAATTCTTATCGCGTGAAAACTTGAAATAGTATTCCAATACATAATAAACTGTTAAAAACCTTCCATGTTTTGCTAAATTTTACAGTGATGGTTCGGCTAAGACTCTGGGAAAGTTGCGGTACCCCTGCGAAGTCCTATGAGATTGTATAAGACCCTAGTTTTGAAATACTATTTCAAATTTTCATTTTGGTCGGATAATAAAGGGTTCCCTAAAATGGGGGCTATCGAGGTTTTCTGAGATAGTATGAGGCCTCCTGTATTAGAATACTACTTGAAATTTTTCCACCATACCAAACAAGGGGGCCTTCGCAGTAAGACTAAGACTCTGTGACAAGTTTTAGAGTCCTATAAGATAGTATGGGGACCCCACTATTAGATTATGTTAAATTTAAAGTTTTTCCTGCATAATAAACAAAGTGGTCACTGTAATGAGGCTAAGACTCGAGAAAAAGTTTCGGAATTCTATGATATGGTACGGGGCCTTAGTTTCTGAATTCTATTTCAAATTTTAAGTTTCGACACCATAACAAACAGGTGGGTTGCTGCAGTGGGGGCTAAGGCCGAAGACGAGTTTCGAAGCACTAGAGGAGATAGCATGAGGCCCGCAGTATTGGAATACTACTTTAAATTTAAAGTTTTCCCCCTACAAGATTTAATGGGATACACTTCTACTTTTAAAATATAGTGCTAAATCAGACATTAGTTTTAATAATACATACTTAGATGGTCCTACCAACAAACAAAGACAGCCATCAAAATGAAAAGTCTTAGGCCTCCAACCAACATGCGTTAACCCTAGGTCTCCAATCGGGCTTAAGCCAACTCTTCAATTAGAGCACAGAACCTGGGGCTGGCCGGAGCCTATAAACCAACCAGAAGCCAAAATCTAAAAGTGGACGAGGTGTACTTTTTTAATTATGACGTCATCGATTAAAAATGTTGGGGGAAGGCTGCGCCTATTCTACTGTTGAGGTAGCCATGGCTGCTAAAAAATGCTTTGAACACTGGTTACGACCAGAAGGTTTATACGTTAGAACAATTTTTAGTCTATTAGAAATATGACATTTACCCATAACTTGAATACTGCTTGCATATCTAATGTTTTACTTCTAAACATCCTCTAAAGCTTGTACACTTGATACAGAAAGGAATAATTTGCTTGATGGGGCGACCCGAAACTTGCAACGCAGAAAAACGGTAGATCCATTTTTATACTACTGTTACTCATGATAGGCGTCAGTCCAAATTTCTACAACTGATTGCAGTTGTGTACGTAATAGATGCTGGGCAGAGATTTAGCTCACCGGCCCAAAGGCCTGCTGAAAACACTAACATAATCACCCTTTTGAGATTCCTGCTCGCGTTGGTACGAACTTTCAAGACACGTCTTCCCTAGGCGCAATAAACTATACAAATGCAAGTATTTTTTTTTCAATTTTGAATCTTACCATAACGTGTGAAATTATTAAAAGAGGTACAATATTAGCGGTTTTGACGTGGATTAAAAAAGTGTATAAACGTACAGCGATAATTTTTTCTAAAAATTTTGTCAAATTTGATAAATTCTTAAAACCTAGAATATATATATATATATATATATATATATATATATATTATATATAAGTAGGTAAGATTGGAAACTTTTGGAACACACCACATTTCCAAGGTTGCCACAATACCAAGGTCCCCACCGTACCAAGGTCAAAAAAGCGCAATGTTTGACCTAATTACATATCATTACCACAAAGCCAAGGTCACAAACCCCGCTTTCCTGTTCCACAATTACAAGGCCATCCGTGTGACCTATCGCGCATTTATGTTCCACAATTACACGAACATCCGTGTGACCTGGTTGCTACTCTAGCCCACTTGTATGTTTTTTGCTCACTTGTATATTTTTGCTCACTTGTATGTTTTTTTGCTCACCCACACTTTTAACGTTAGTTGACGCATATGATAAATGTAAAAACAAAAAAAGGGGTATTGATTATGGAAGGAAAGTGAAAAAAAATATTCAGCTGTTTGCATAAGAAAGTGTTATAAAGATTAGTGATTAACTATGCAGGAAATAGCAATAAATAGTAGAAGTTTGAGATTGAGCAAGTGTGAATAAAAGTATTACTTCATAACATGTCAAAAAAAAACTTTGAGAAATAAAAAACGCAGTCACACACTCACACACACACACACACACACACACACTCACACTCACTCACACAAACACACTTATACACTCATACTCACACTCGCACACTCACACACTGATAGTGTTGGAGGGGACGTTGGAAAAGAACGAAAGCACAAACAAATATATTAAACATTAACAGAGAATACAGATATGCTTAGTAATATATATTGCTAGATGGTTTTCGTGCTACACACAAACGAGCATTATGTTTATCGATGACGGAGTAGGTCCGGGTGAAACTGACTCGGAGCGGATGTTGCTGAGAAGGCCTTTGGAGTGCAAAGTTAGACTTGCACACCCCAAGGAAGTGTTGTAGGTCGAGCCAGAATACTGAGAAGGCCTTGGAGTAGAATCGCCAGTCTCAGCGACCCTACTATGGTGTAAATTAAGATTTGCACACCCCAAGGACGTGTTGTAGGTCGAGCCAGAATGCTGAGAAGGCCTTGGGGTAGAATCGCTAGTCTCAGCGACCCTACTATGGTGTAAATTAAGACTTGCACACCCCAAGGAAGTGTTGTAGGTCGAGCTAGAATGCTGTGAAGGCCTTGGGGTAGAATCTCCAGTCTCAGAGACCCTACTATGGTGTAAAGTAAGACTTGCACACCCCAAGCAAGTGTTGTAGGTCGAGCCAGAATGCTGTGAAGGCCTTGGGGTAGAATCGCCAGTCTCAGCGACCCTACTATGGTGTAAAGTAAGACTTGCACACCCCAAGGAAGTGTTGGATCCCGAGCCAGATTGCCAGTCTCAGCAACCTGTCCTGTAGAGTAGTAAAAGACTTGGACTACTCGAGATCATCACTTCAATGTGGTTATGCAGCTTGTATTTATACCCAGAAGTGGCTTTGAAACGGTTGGGGTTGCTTCGCGATTAGTTCTGCTCTAGAGGTTTCTGGCAAAGTTGTTTTTTTTGCAGCAGTGACCTAGATCAACTATGATGCTTAAAAGAGTATATGCGTCAATAAAAAAGTAGTAAACAAGTTTTAGCAGTATATACAAACGGATATTATTAATAGGGTAGTGTCAAGCGAATATGACACGTATCGCCGGTTTGGATGCAGACCAGACGACCTTTATATACGTAGTAATAATCAGATTTAAATTACATTAGAATTCGTAAACAATTTTTTTTTATATCTCGCTAACAGTTATTTAAATTATTCATGATAATGAGAGTTGAATTTATATATATGAAACAGCAAAAAAACATGAGCATTTATTTTCCTAAGTATAGCGAAAATATTTTTATGTTATTATTGAAGAGCGTATGTAAATTACATGATATAGTAATTACTTTATACTAATCACACCAGTTCGTTTACTCTATCCGGTTTTTAGTTGCAGAGCAGAGAGAGATGACCTCTCACTTAGACTGTATGTTACACTGGTATAAATACATTCGTTTAATATATAACTTGCAATTGATATTTGTTCTCAACTTTTTTAATTCCATTTTAAACGTTAAAGGATTTTATCTATATAAATTCACGATTTGTTACATATGTTAAATTATTTTCGTTACAAAGAGATTGTATAAATTTAGTTGTGAGCGTAAAAAAAAAGGTCAACCCAGTTTTTAGTAGTTTTTTTTAATTGAAGGAATAAAGCAAGTTATCTTATATTTTTTTTCAAAGGTAGTTGCAGTCTTCTCATACAAAGTCCAGTATGCTAATTTGTTATATAGGTACGTATTTTAAGAAATGCAAAAGTTAAAAACGGTATAGATTTTAGGTATAAAAAAACATAACAGTGTGTTTAAGATGTATATATATATATATATATATATATATATATATATATATATATATATATATATATATATATATATATATATATATATATATATATATATATATTGAGATGTTCAGAAAGAAGTAAAAGAAGGATCGGACAGTTTAAATGATAATTTAGTTATAAAAGGGTGATTTCAAGCTCGATACATGTGCGAGACATTGTTTAATAGAAATCTGGTTCACGATGTGTTTAAAGTAGATTTGTTTTGTACAAAATCGTCTGAATATTATTTATACAATTTGATTTCATCATAAAAGCATTGTGCTACCAACAAAATGTCAAGAATGTTAAATACACTTATTTTCGTAAAGTCAATTTAGTATTTCCTTTATTTCAATAAAAGTCAATTTTTCGAGGGTATTTTGGCAAGTGAACATTTTACAGGTGTTTAAACATAAATTGTATAGTTAGGATTATATTAGGGATATTGTGTAAATAGTTTTAGAATGCAGGAAATGTGAAAAACTCATAAAAGGGTTATAATATGGACATATTAGAAATATTTCTCACATATTTTTGGATGCAACTCTGTTACAAACATAGTGATATAAGTTTAACAGCAAGAACAATGCATAGAACAGTTTAACATAAAGACATTCACACTTATATACATTTTTATAGTGAAAATTCCAGTAAGTGTGTTAGACGATGTGACTTTTTAATGCAACACTATTTGACACAATGCATTTGAAATGAACAGTAAATATAATAAAGACAAGTATTACAAACCTCCAGCATAACATTTTGAGTGATAAAAACGTTTTTAAATATAAGTTATTTGCAATTTTAGATTTAAGTTTGGTTTTGTTATAATTTCTAGGTTTTTCCCACAAATTTATAGTTTTTTTATATTATTAGGCTTTAATTATATTCTTAAAGTAATTAATAGGAGTCCTTTCTCAGTATCTCACAGTTCTTAAAAGGATACAATGCATTTCACCGCAAAATTTTGTGAAATATGAGGTGAATTTAGAATATTTTTACATAAACTTAAAATTTCCTTAAATTCGAGATTTCAAACTCTAAGTGTGTTTTCCTATGTAAAATTTTCCCAGGATTCCGTTTATGTAATTAGATTAAGTGTAGCTTGTAAGTTTAGGTAGTTATAAACAAATTTAATTTAGATTAGGTGATTTCGCATATTATTTTAAGGAACCATATCTTGTTGGGTGTCTTTTTATTCGAAATTTTATGTAGTTTTCGTTTCTGTCGTTAGTTTTTAAATCCGTTAATATATAAGAAAGTTATGGCCAAATTTCTATTTTAGTCAAAATTTTAAAATGTTTCAACCAATCAGAGCCTTAGTTACATAGGTAGAATTGCTAAAAAAAAATTGAAGAGCACAAAACTGAAATCCTTTCAAACTAAGTATGATATTCTAAGTGTAGGGACGGTGTTAGAAGAGTATTTCCAAAGAATAAGTGAAATATTGGATGCAAAGCAATCTGAATTTCAGCATAAAGATTCCGGTAAGTGTGAGTCATGACTATTGGTGCAATCGATTAGTAACAACTGTTTTAGGGTGGTCCCTGGTGCAATTCGTGTATATAGAGGTAAACCTGCTGAAATTTTCTCCCACCACGGGTTCATCATATATGACTGTCCCCGCCGAAATCGCACATAAGCACGCCATAGTCAATGTAAAAAATAATGATAATTGCTGCTTTGCATGGGCTGTTGTATCGGCACTAGTGACACCAAAGGGTCTACCGCAGTGGACAACGTCTTACCCTGATTTCCAGACATTATTCAACTGGAATGGTGTACAGTTCCCTGTTAAGCTGACGAATATTTCAACGTTTGAGACCAATAACAACATTTCCATTAATGTTTATGGGTTAGACGATACGTATCGAGATGGTCACCGTGTCACGGAGATAGTGGGGCCTCTATACTACACCAAAGCCAAACAGGCAGTCCATGTTAATTTATTATTATTAGTCAGTAACCAAACAGATAATCAGCATTATGTATAGATAAAAAATTTTTCTCGTTTACTTAGCAACCAAATAACTCGGCGGAACGGAGCAATGTATTTTTGTGATGCATGATTGTATTACTTTAGATACGAGGAGCAATTAACCCGACACGTGTCACACGATTGTAACTTCGTATATACAAAATTACCGGACGTGAAACAAAAAAAGACATAACCGGCGAATTCTACGTGGAAAATATACTCGCGTTTCGGAACTATCAGAAATAAATGGTTCTACCATTCGTAATATATGCAGATTTTGAAGCGCTCTTAGTACCGGTAGATACGGCTGAACCAGATCCCGTAAAACCGTTCACGATAAAAACGTGTAAACACGAACCATACTCGTTTAGTTATTATATTAAGTGTAGTGTAAACGATGCGTGGTCTAAGTTATAGCTGTGTAGGGAGAGTAATGCAGGGGTGATATTTATAAGACGACTGAAAAGTGGTGTAAAACGGATATATAATGAACATTTCAAAGCTATTGTTCCAATGATACCATTAACGGATGAACAACAGGTTACGTATGAACGCAGTGTATGTTGTTATATATGCGGCAAGCACTTTACGGGCGATCCGACAAATCCGAAAGTACGAGATCACTGTCACGTTACTGGTAAGTATCGTGGTGCAGCACATTCAACGTGTAACTTAAACTATCAGGTACCTACATTTCTCCCCGTTTTTCTACATAATCTCAGTGGTTATGATGTTCACCTGTTCATTAAACAGTTAGCGAGTGAAACGGAAGAAATTACCGTACTTCCGATTAACAGTGAAAAATATATAACGTTTGGTAAGCACATTTTTGTTGATGAATATGTAAACAGTCATGGTATCAGGGAAAAGAAATACATTAATTTACGTTTCGTCGATAGTTGTAGATTCCTGGCTGCATTCTTAGATACTCTATCTCAGAATTTATCAGATGATCAATGTATGGAGGTACGGAAATATTTTAGTAATGATAGCGACTTCAACTTAGTGAGAAAGAAAGGCAGTTTCTCTTATGCGTACATAGACAGCTTTAGCAAATTGAGCGACGTCACGGTGCCATCATATGACAAATTCGATAATTAATGAGTTAATTTTGATAATGTTAATAGGAGTATCAGAGGTATGCACTTTCCGAGCCTGGTAAACAGTTTTATTAAATCCCAGCATAGGTCCTATCGAATTTTCCACATTGAAGTTAATGTCATGGTTTGCTTTCATACTTGCTTTTATAGTATTATTATTCGCTTGTAAATGCATAAATGCTCTCGATCACTTCACTGACTCATTAATATATTTATTCACATCCGCGATTTCGTATGATCCTGGTGGTATTGTAATTTTATCGTTTCCAAATATGAGTTGGTTATTCTTGGAAGTAACATTCTGTATAGTATTGAAAGATTCAATACTAGTCAACCCCATTACGTATTCCGACTCATTTTCAAGAAAAATCGCTGGATTAAAAGTTGCTTGCAAGATACAATTTTTACCGGTAAATGTAAATGTGTACGACATTACGATCACGTAACGACTACTGAAAATCAGTACGAGTAGTCATATAAAAAGTGTAAGACTAAATGACCGCAGTTGTATGTATCAAAATCTTGAACCTTGGTAAAGTTATACTCAATTGTGTTTCTGCTACCATCACTTTTAAAATAGTGGAGTAATTCAAAGGGTGGTTTAATATGTCCTATGCTATCAAAATATGTAATATGCCTGTTACGCTTAATGTAAGCTGTCCAGTGTGTACCCTTGTTATTTTGATCATCCAGATTCACAATTCCACATTCATTTGCATGGATTCGTGTAGGTAAGTTATCTCGCGTATATATATATATATATATATATATATATATATATATATTGTCATGACGACTTATAAATTTTGAGGGGAATAAAATAATTATTTAGTTTGGGAATAATTTTTGAATTTTTAAATGTTAATATGATTATGTTGATAAAATAATAATTTAGTTAAACGTATATGAGGATAGGTAATATTTAAATTTTTTAATGTTGATAATTTATGATTGTTGTAATATTTTAACTTTTATAATTATGTTTGTGCACCGGACTAGCTCAGATCTCAAATGGGGATAGAGTTCAGGGAATTTAGTTTGAAGTTATAATTTTGAATCTGGAAAAGTGTATATGAAATACCCTTTATATAATTGAATTGAAAGTATAAAAATTGTTCTGAATGTAATTTGCTATCAACGCATGCGTTGTAATGAACTTAAGTGAAATTATAAAGCTGTCAAAGATGTCAAATGAATAATTTAGAAAATTAATGTTTAGATCCAAAATAAAATTTAGAAAAAGAAAATAAATTAATATCTTTACAGGTGTTTACACAAGTAAATATTTAAAATTCTTAACCAAAAACATATATGTAACAAATATAAATTGCAGGAAATTTATCAATGAATGTTTATAATGAGTAGGGTTATTAAGATTTGTGACTCACATATACTGTCCTCCCGGTAGATTAATGTCTTCGGATAACTCCAACTGGATGCAGGCAATGTCCACTCGATTACAGTTGTTACCATCACCCATATACTGCGAACTTGATTCTTGGTTGTCGAAGACACCAACTTCCAAGACTTAAAGATGTTTTCTCCAAAATCAACAAACTCCAACCACTTATTTTATATCTGTAACTTTTTATTTAAATAATTTTAAAACTTGAAGAATGATATCGTTTTAAGAAAATGTTTAATTATCCAAAAATTTTGTTGATGAACACTTTTATTTTTAGCTACCGATTAAAATTTTGTTTAAAAGAAATTGTCCGAAGAAATAAAACAACTTTGACCAAATAAAAGTGGGTTTTAATTTGGTAAAACGGAATTAATTTAAGTTGGATAACACAAAAGCAAATCTTTACAAAATCGTGACACAAATTAACACGAACAAAAATATTTTTCGAAAAACGACAGGTATCGGAGACCGAATTATTTATTTTAACCCGTCGATATAAAAACAAGTGCTCTCGAACGTATTCTTCGTAACGTAAAACTTCTTGACGAATTTAAATTAGGTTATGAACTTACCTTTTTTCACAAATTTCACAACACTGTTTTAACCTTTTACACTTTTGAACAAATTCTAGAGAGAGATTGATTTCCTGAGCGCTTGCTTTTATATGTTTCTGGTTGTTACCAAAAAATCATTTTTTTTACAGCCATATTGCATAAGTAACTAGGGCTATGATTGGTGGATCTAAATTACAAATTGGACTCAAATGGAAATTTGGCCGTAACTTTCTTATGCATGATCGGAATTGAAAATTAATAACAAAAATGAAAACTACGTAAAATTTTGAACAAAAAGACACCTAACAAGCTATAATTCCTAACATTAATATACGAAGTAACCTAATCTAACTTAAATAAGCTTATAACTATTTACACTTACAAGCTATACTAAAACTAATTGCAAAAATGGAATTCTGAGAACATTTTACACAAGAATACATATCTTTTGTGTTGGAAATATTTAATTTAAAGAAAATTTTAAGCTTTTGTGATGTTATCTTAAATTCACCTCAGATTTAACATAATTTTGCGGAGAAAGGCGCTGTATCCTTATAAAAACTGTGTCATATTAAGAAAGAACATCTATTATTTGCTTTAAGAGCAAAATCTAAGTCTAATAATGCGAAAAAAGTATAGAATTATGCAAAAAACCTAAAAATTACAACCTAACCAAACTTAAATCTAAAATTGAAAATAATTCATATTTAAAAATGTTTTTAACACTTAAAATGTTATGTTTAAGGTTTGTACTTCTTGTCTTTATTATTCTCACTAACTATTTGCAATGCATAATGTTATATAGTGTTGCATTGAAAAAGTCTCATCGTCTAACACCCTTTTTGAAATATTTCACTATATAAATGTACGGCACTATAAATGTCTGTATGCCATAATGTTCTAAATGTTGTTCTTATTGTGAATCTTGTAACATAATTTTTGTCACTAATTCGCTTCCAAAAATATGTGCGAAAAATGTCTAAACTGTCCATATTATAACCCTTTTATTAAATTTTTGTATTTCCTGCATTCAAAAACTAATCATACACTATCCCTAACCTAATCCTAACTATATAGTCCATGTTTAAACACCTGTAAAATGTCCACTTGCCAAATTACCTTTGAAAAATTGAGTTTTATTGCAATAATTGCAATACTAAAATGACTTTACGAAAATGGTTATATTTAACATTCTTGACAATTTTGTTAGCAGCAAATTGCTTTTTATGACAAAACCAAACTAAGTAAATGATATTCAGACTAATTTATATCAAACAAATTTATTTTAATCACATCGTGAACCAGATTTATATAAAATAGTGTCTTGCATTTGTATCGAGCTAGAAATCACCCCTTTTTATTACCCAAATGTCATTTAAACTGTCCGATACTTCTATTACCTCTTTCTGAACATCTCAATATATATATATATATATATATATATATATATATATATATATTTATATATATATATCCCTCTAAAATAGGGAATCTGTAATTGCTCCACAAATTTTGATAGCTCAACACTACTTAAGGCGTGACGTGGTAGCTTCAGTGGGAGTTTTTTGAATACGGTTGTAAATATATACCTAACCCTCGTTTATATGGCTTTAAGTATAAACCTTTTCCTAATGAAGCTGCTTCCATTGCTTGGTTGTGTCGTTTGGTTTCGTCTAACGTTTTTGTCGCAGCTTTTGCGTCAGTTGCCGCTTTTGCGACTGCCGCAGCATCGCCACCTAGAGACCCTAAAGCTCCTAATGCTGCAGAGAGGGGAATAAGAGGTATGAATCACCCACGTTTTGGTATTGGTAATATTATGCTCTTGGGTGGCATAATTTTTTTGTGTTTTAGAGCGCTCAAGGCTTGCTGTATTGTCGATTTTAAAGATGATCGAAGTTTACCACCAACACGACGTCGGGCTAGAAGGACTGCTTTGTTAAATGAAATTGCTCTGCGAGAATGCTTCCTTCGTCGTGATTTGTTTCCCATTCCCAATTGATTTTCTCCTTTCCGTGATTTGCCACCCATTCCCATTGTCCGTTTTCCTTTCATTATACCAGCTATGGTTAATGAAGCTGCCCTTTCTCCAAAGGTAGCGTCGGTAGAACGAAATCTATTCCAAGCTTTTTGTTGTAAAGTCTTATCGGCTATGTGTCGTTGTCCTAGATCGTTTGACTGGGTGTATGTAATATCGTGTTCTTTACACGCTTCGTCCAATGCGTTAATACCTTTGTCGCTACGAGCTAATCGTTTTTGTAAACGGGTACCTGGCCCACAATATCGATATCCGGATATATGCAACTCCACGGGTAATTTATTTATTAAAGTATTAATTAATCCTGAACCTTTTTTTTCCTCTGACGCTGGGATGTATACTTCATACCACACTGACACTTCACTACTAAACTACTTTCAGCACGTGGTGTGTATATATAGAAGCGCTATGCAAGTCGTGGTTTAGTACCATAATGGGTGGCATCCGTTTCATTCCGCAAGATACAGAATTATCTATCAAAAATTATGACATCACTCCTAACAAGGAGCACTACTCTAAACACCGCGGTTTACTAAAAGGGGGATGTAAACGAGGTATAATCGTCGGACCATCCGGCTCTGGAGAAACCAATGTTATGATTAGCTTATTAGAACATCCAAATGGCTTACGTTTTGAAAATGTCTATATATATTGCAAATCTCTATACCAACCTAAATACCAGTACCTGCGGGAGTTACTGGCACCCATAAAGGAAATTAGGTATTTCGAATACAGTGCTAATAGTGATGTTATACCTCCTAGTGAGTCCCGTAAAAATTCAATAATGATTTTTGATGATGTAGCATGTCATAAACAAAATGAAATTAGAGATCATTTTTGTTTTGGCAGACATCGAAATAATGATTGTTTCTATCTGTGTCAAACGTATTCTTCAATTCCAAAACAGCTTATACGTGATAATGGGAATTTACTTGTTCTTTTTCAACAAGATCACACTAATCTCAAGCATGTGTACGATGATCACGTTAATGTTGATATGTCATTTGACAGATTTAAAGACTTGTGTTGCTGTTGCTGGCGTGATAAATTCGGATTTCTTGTGATTGATAAAGAAAGTGATGTTAATAACGGTCGTTACCGTAAGAGATTTGACTGTTTCATTGCAGTATAAATAATCTACTAGGACTGTCAACGTACAGTCGTAATGGAGGAGCGCTTAGTACAAGACATTTTGAGTGCTCGCAATAGTGTGCAACAGAAATATGCTAGTTTGAAGGAAGATACTGCACTTACAGAACGTGCTATGGAGGCACACTTTAAACCTATCACACAACCATTAAAACAATTAATTACTAAAAATGATGGTTCTCTCATCAAATCTGAACCCCTTACGCCAGAAGTCGGAAAAAGGAGTCCATTGCACATGAAAATGAAGTATTTTTACATTATACACCGAAAACCTCTAGAATACGTAAGGAGCCGCGTACTATTGTTCCTGACACCATTCCCACACCTGTACAGGAATCTGTAATTGATGATGTCACGCATGACGACGTGGTGGAAATTCCTACTTTACAACAATTGAAATCGGAACTACTAGCTGCTGGATCTCAACCCGCCTTTGAAGAGTATCTTAATCAATACGAAGGATTAGCGAAATACTACGTCGAAGGTATCTTTAGAGATACCGAAGATGAATATGACTTAACTTACGGTGTGCATTTTATTCCTGAAGAAGAGAAATTTTTTATTGGCGATGCTGAACTAGATTTTGTTGGAGAAAATTTGCGAATCGCTCTTCCCGATGGATCATTCCTAGACTATGAGGGAACACCGGGATTATATGAACTACTTTTTAAAAAAGTTCCTACGGGATACAAAAAGAGGGATCTACAGCACTACAATGACATTTTGCGTCGTACGCATGCTGCCCGACGTAATTATAACCCTGATGATCAAATCCGAGGAACTAATAGTAAGAAGTACCTTGAAATCATTAAATCATTACTTCAACCTAGAAAACGTTCTGCCACATCATCTATTGCACCTCCAACCACCAGATCTCGAACAACTTCTATATCCAAAAAAGTTGGTGGACTGCAGGTATTGCGATACAGTAATAAACCTATTGAGTTTGTACCGTGGAATAATTCGAATAAGTTAGTCGATTGGTTAAGGGAATTATTAGGATCTATGTCAGCAGGAAATACTAGCAATCACAACGAAATTATATATATATATATATATATATATATATATATAATTGACGAACTGCGTAACGCAAAAGTAATAAAGTAACAGATCTTGTTATAAACGTTACGACGACTATCACTAAAGATAGTACTATATGTCCACCAGTGATGCCAATAGATAAATTTGGCGGACATCTTCATCATAAAATGACAGTGGATAAATTTGGGAAACATATTGTTCATCATAGCGATCTGTCTTATGAAACTTTCATTTCATTTTCTGGAATCGCCGAAAAGAAGAAAATTAGTCTATCTACCGGCGTAGGTGATCAATATACCTATCCCTGTAACCATGATACCATATGCTCGGATGAATAAAGGATTTCGATACATTTTAGTAATAATAAATGCATTCTCTAAATATGTCTGGGCTTTCCCCATCAAACGCAAGAATGGTAAACTAGTCGCGGATGTAATGGATAAACTGTTGTCTGGTTTGAAAAGGACGCCTACACATACACAAACTGATATGGGAACTGAGTTCTATAATGCTGAATTCAAAAAAGTAATGAAAAAATGTAATATCAATCATTACAGTAGTTATTCCACCTTGAAAGGTAGCATAGTGGAACGTGTAAATCGCACCGTTAAAGCAATGTGGAAAACCTTCAGCATGCAAGGATCCTATAAGTGGCTATCAATATTACCGCACATTGTCGCCGAGTATAATTCAAGAAAGCATAGAACAACTGGATACAAACCGGTAGATGTATCGGAAAAAAATAGTGCATCTATTTCACAACATTTAAAATGCCAAAAAATTCTTGGGGGAACATGTACGCATTAGCAAACATAGAAGCATATTCTCTAAGGGGTACACACCTAATTGGAGTTACGAAGTCTTTCGAATATCAACAGTTAAACGTTCAAGCCCACTCACCTACACATTACGTGATAGTCGAGATGAAGAGATTCAAGGTCGGTTCTATGAGCCCGAACTACAAAGTGTTAAACATCCAGACATTCACCTAGTTGAACGTGTAATCCGACGTCAAGGGAATAAATCTCTCGTTAAATGGTTGGGTTTTGATACTTCTCACAATTCCTGGATTTCTAACAAAGACATTGTGTAATACGCTAATTAACCTTAATTATATATTGTAATATTTATATGCAATAAATAGATCTTTTTTTTTATTTTACTTTTTTTATTTAATACTATCCTATACGTATATATCACTACATACTACTAAAGCGTCTGACAAATACACTCTCACGATGCTGCTTTTCGAGGATTGGTGAAATTATATTATCACAGTCATCTATTCTTTTTTTAAATCGTGCAGAATCTCTAGCTAATTGTTCCCACTCTCCTTTTCGCGCATGCCTGTGAGCCAACTCCCACACTACTATGTAGTGAACTACGTTTTTGGACTCATTAATGCACACCTTCTTCACTGGGCGAGTCGTCATCTGATGGCTCAAAATTCGGTAAATATCTTTCTATTTCGTGTTCCAATGATATTTCTTTAAGGTCTTCTATTAATCGCTTTATTCAACAAATACTCTCTATACCATCTACATGCGATTTTAAGTATTTCTCACAAAGGCGTATTCCTCCCCCATACTTATTAACTAGATTATCTAAATAGTCATCACTAAATCTACCCATCCCATACACTTTTTCATGATCAGCATCGAATTCTAATGATTGTAACTGGGATATTAGTCTTTGGACTGCACTAACACAATCTACAGCTTTAGGCCACGACTCCGCACTATAACACATCCACATATTGACTAACATCTAATACTATCCCTATTGACTACAAGCGCGTTATCCCCCCCTTTCAGATATAGGTTTGGCAAGATCCATATTCATATATAATAGTTTCTCCTTGGCATATTCTCCCATTCCCAGAAGGCAGGCTATGTTGACCTCAAATACATCATGCAATGGAGCTATAACTTGGTGAATGTTACATTCAGGAATTGCCGCTGCCGACTTTATTAGGTTTTTATAAAACTTTGGAAAGTTCACAGTATCTGCCAACTCCAATCGGTAGTTTGTTATCTTCAAAAGCCTCCATAACTGTTCTATAGACTCCCATCCTAAATAGACATCAGCTTCTTCACTATCACAGAGGCGTATAATTCTTTTCTTGTTAATATTTCCGTACGAGACAGTCTTCGATCCCAGTTCGGTAGGTAACCATGTTCCTTCAGGACTGTAGAAATAATTAGTAATTACCCCTTGATTATCCGTAAGTATACGCCATCTTGCTTGTCAAACACCACTCCAGTACTCTTCGATCCACTGAGTTTTACGACCGGCTCAAATCCTAATTTGGGTGATAGACCGACACTAACAAACTTTGTTTTACTTTTATTTAAGAAATAATGCACATTATTAAGCAAAATATCGCAATATTTATTTGCCACATTTTCAAGGTTTTCTTTTCGTTCAAGGCTGCTACTCATTTTGTTTTTTTTCCAACCTTGTATTCACCACTACTTCAAGAATTCCTAGGCATACTTATTTCCAAGGTTTTTTCCCGTTCCACTTTGCCACAACGAGGTCACTACACAAGGTTACATACCCCTACTCATTTTCTTTCTATATATTTAAAAGGAGGGGGTTTTTACATATGCCATAGTTAACGATCTTCACTATGTCAGTTACTCCAGTGCAAGATGATTGGGAGACTCCTGAAGTTTACCAGCCATTATCCCTTATTAATCTAAGTGCGCGACGAGCATGTCAAGTTATACCTAACTGGGCTAAATTTGAAATACCACCTTCCATAACATCAGTAGTGCGTAGGCAATATGAAGATGTAAAGTGGGATTCGGCATGGTTTGACACCTTGGGCAAGCGAATCTCTGACCACGTCTCGGGCAGTAGTTTGAAAGATTACTCTCACATAGTTGCGTTGTACATTCGCTACCATCTGGTTGGTAGTATGCATTTGTTATACATGTTACTCCACGTTGAAACCAGGAGATTACCGCGTGGTGAACCACCACACCCATATGGAGCGATGGACAATGTTGTACCACCTTTCACATGATGAATACTGGTGCTCATCATGTAGAGCGCCATTACCCACTTTATACGATGTTTATGATGATGATTCTTGTTACGTGTGTGAGGAAGTATGTTATGTTGATTATTAATACTTTGTTTTGCTGTCTATATATTGTATGTAATAAATTATTTTATGCCAATCGCTTAGTTTATCCTCTAGTGAAAACATGTGCGACGTGTCACCGAACTTTTATTATCCTCAGTATTACAATTGTTTCGATAAACGCTTACTAACGTATAGAGCATGGTCTGGGGTTCACTCACCTTCATCACTTGCTGCAGCAGGCTTCATTTCCACATCTGCAGACGACACGGTTGAATGCTTCCTGTGTGGGGTTAGAATAAACCGATGGCAGCCAGATGTCAATCCGTTACAGGAACATCTACGATGGGCACCACACTGCACTTATGCTCAGCTCCTCGCACCACGTCCACGCAGATGTAATGAAACGGAAGTGAAGAGGACCTTCTGCACTTGTACTAGATCAAAATGTTTTATTCCTAAAGAAAATCATGTATCTGAGTAATACATGTTTCTAATGTAATTTGTACTTCTTTATTTCTACATGAATTAGATATAATTTGTACATGTCTTTATTTCTACATGAATTAAATATAATTTGTAATTGTGGTACATGAATGCGCGATAGGTCACACGGATGGCCTTGTAATTGTGGAACAGGAAAGCGTGGTTTGGGACCTTGGGTTTGTGGTGATGATATGTAATTAGGTCACTCAGATGGCCTTGTAATTGTGGAACAGGAAAGCGGGGTTTGTGACCTTGGCTTTGTGGTAATATGTAATTAGGTCAAACATTGCGCTTTTTTGACCTTGGTACGGTGGGGACCTTGGTATTGTGGCAACCTTAAAAATGTGGACCTTGGAAATGTGGTGTGTTCCAAAAGTCTCCAATCTTACCTACTTTATATATATATATATATATATATATATATATATATATATATATATATATATATATATATATATATATATATATATATATATATATAGATAAGATTAATACAGGGGCAAGAGTAAACCAGATTATATTCTTTATAGTGGGCAAATTTAAATAGACTGGAGAATGTATATACTGCGTTTTAATAAGTAAAGTAGTAGACGAGTGAGAGAATATGATTTTGATTTAACGAAACAGGCTTGGTGAAAGTTGCACAAGTTTGTTTATTCATAAAAAGCATTGGGCTATATAAGGAGCATGTGAGGAAAGTCAGAAGGATTGATATTTGTGAGTACGATTAGGTTCGTAGAACATATTTCAGTAAATTTACAGTTTATTCAAATTATTTAAGCAATTTAGAAACTTTACAGATATTTATCACATGACGTAGGTTGATAATAATATGTAGAACATGTATCGAGTTGGTTACAATGCAGGAAATATATAAACTTTAAGAAAGGGTTATGATACGAATACAGTTTAGTTTTAATTCACAGACAAAGTATATAAAAAGTGCAGGAGAAGTGGCAGTGCGTTATAAACATTAAATAGAACATGAACAACATTTCTACATTGGGATATTTAATATAAAAATACATTTTCTGTACCAAATCTACATAAATGTGTTAAACAATATGGATTTCTGAATTGACAAAGTTTTAGACTATAGAGTGAAAGTAAACAGTATTAATGTTAAAAACAGTTATAAGAACATCATAAAATAACATTTCAAGTGATTTTGACGTTTTAAACGCAAGTTATGAGTAGAATTGTAATAAATTAGGTTAAGTATTAATTTTAAGAATTTTGCAAAGTTATAGTCTGTAGAATAATTTAAGCTTAAAATAAATTAAAAAAGTAATTAGAAGGTTTCCCTCGTTTTCATAAAGAAATTTACAATGTACAAGGTATATGAACAGAAAATTAGAAAAGTGGGGTTAACTACCTAAAATTCTAATATGAAAAAGGAATTTCTGTTAAAATTAAGTTAGATGATTTGAAATAAATGTATTCTGATACAGTTTTTTTATGTAGATTACGAATATGTAATTAGTTTAGGTGTAAAGTATAGAATTACTTAGATATAAGTAAAATTAGAATAGAAATTGTCAAATTACACTGTTTCGAAGCAAAATAGGGAGATATATTTTTATGCGGAATTTTGCCCTGATTCCGAATCTGTTTTCAAAAAGTAAATCCGACTTATTTTAAGAAAGTTATAGCATAATTTGTATTTTAGCTAAGTTAACAAATTTGTTTAAACCAATCAGATGCTTGGATACTTTGTGTGTATTGTACAAAAAAAGTTGAAATTTTGGTATCTAACAGAAAAGTATAAAAGGAATTGCTCCTGATTTCTCGATCTCTTACTTTTACTACTCTTACAACTCTTAATTTTTATGACTAACAAGTCAAAGTGTTAATAGTGTTGGTGTTAACATGTAAGTTATAAGTTACGTTTATATTATCGGATTTTTGAAACGCGTTCAGTGAAGAGTCGAGACCTCAGAAACAATTGTTTTAACCTACGATTAAATTTAAAAGTTAGGTTACCGATATAATTGTCGATTATAATAAATTTGTTTCGATTCGAATTCGTGTTCAAATTTCGGTTGATGTGTTTTTATTTTTTCATGTTAATAAAATTATTCAGTTGTTTGAATTTGATGTTTATTTTCTTTGAAAGCGACGCATAGTTGTTAACAAACTTAATTCCATAACGGGATCTAAAATAAAAGTGAAATTAATTAAAATTTATATGAAAATAAAGTAATTTAAAATTTTACCGTTCGCGCATGCCAACGTTCCCATTTAGGGAACATAAACAGTTTTTGTCATTTTCCACAAATGAAAATAAACATTTATGGAAATATGACAACGTACTATTGTTTTCCCAATATTCTAATACATGAAACGAAAAGAAAAACCGTAATTTTTGAAAAAATAAGAAGGAAAATACAAAAATGAAGGTGCTACCGAAGGAGGACAAAATTTAGTAGTTTTCAACTATTTATAAATTATTTATTATAAATATTTTAAACAATAGCATGGACTTATGTCGTGTATTCAATGTCTAGGAATGACACTAAATACAAATAGAACCGATTATTTAATAGCAAATTCGTACTTTAATTAAATTTAAGCGTGTTCCCAAAATGGGAACGTTGGCATGTAAAAGGTTAAAGGCCCCAAGAACGACGTATCTAGAGACTGTAGCTTATGAAATGTGTGTTTTGATGACATTTTCGAGGCAAAAATTGCATGCATTTAGATTAGAGTGAGTACTGTGGTTGTCTAAAACTAATGGCACTGGATCTGTAATGAAGATTTCACGAAACGAGCAAAGTGTTTGAGCCACTCGAGGAATAGCTCAGTCCGGATGGAGAACATTTCTAAAGTGAATGCTGAATTCCTTTCTTTGCACTGTCTTGACAGCGCGTTGCATGAATTCTTCGGTCCAAGATGGGCGAGTTGGCTTTCTGACATCTTTTCGGCATCTAAAATTTTGTAAACAATAATCAATGTTGATTCGGGCAAAATCGACCAGTCATGGCTAATATCGATCACCTTGGTCGGTACACTTTCTTTATATTAGATTTATCAGGGCTACCTAACCTAGTACCTTTCAATCAATCTAACCACATCAAAAATTTGTCAGTTACAACTCCTCAATAATGAAAGAAACACCAGATTCAGCTTTTTCAGTTCACAATACTGTTAATTCAGTTTTACACCTCTTTCCATGACCAACCTAGGAGGTAATAAATTTGTATCAAAAGATACAACCTTATTGGAGATGTTTACGGTCTCGTTATAGGATTCCCCATCAAAATTTTTATATACAAAAATATGTATAAAAGTATCCAATAAGCCTACCATATGAAATAATCTATAAGTAAAATTAAACTGATCATGTCTTTCATGTACACATCCAGCACCTGGTAAAAAAGGTTTAACTATCAACACTCCATAAAATTAATTTAAATTAGTTATAGTTTGACTATCTACCCTCAATTATTCTGACAGCATGAACAGCTCTTTCAAAGTTAATTGAAAGGGTTCATTAATTCGTCAGTATTGGGTATGGTACAGGATTATAACAAATTTAAAATAATTACATGAAGTAAGGTATTATATTACCTACTCAACTGATGTAACCAATATAATTTAGTATACGGTGTTGGATGTAAGCGAAAGAGATCAATTACGAAAAATGGTTACGCCTATGTATGAGAATAATCTACATTCTCAATATTTACAGATTCACTAAAACTAAATGTAAAATGGTGATAGTCAATAGGTATAAATATATATAAGTTAATCTACTTCCATGAACTCATTTTGGGGTGTATCGATAGCGTAATGTCCCCATGGAAGTGTGTTAAATGAATTAGAAATCAGATACCGTTTATCATCTTCAGGACTTAGAGCAATCTTTGTTTGTTTTATGGAAAAGACCATATGCTTATCTGATCGAATCAAATTTTGCGAGGTAGTCCTTTGTTTAAAGGTTTCGAGGCATTCTACATAATCATCGAATTCAATTTTTGTCTCTACTAGTGATTTCTTTACACTATAATTTTTAATATTTTTTCTTGTTACTTAGCGTTGTTATAAGTTTCGAAATTTCTTTAGATTTAATTGGAGGTTTTAAAGGTTTCGGGTTAATATACGATGGACAGAAGGGCAAGTCTTTATGTGCATCATGTAAAGATGAGGATATTCCAGATCTACTTCCAATATCAGTCATTCAAAGCCACCGTAAGGGAGAAATTGACTCATAGTTCAGCCGTATTGATTATTGGCGCCGTTGTATATTAGATACACACGTCAGATTTTGATGAATCATAAGTAGACATATACGTGTTGTTTGCACTAGTTCTTCTCTTAGAGCAGATTTGACTCAAACCTCCTTGAATACCACGTTCAACAAAAAGAAACATAGCTTGATCAGTAAGAAGTTCCAGCTCTTGCTGTGTACACTTCAACATTGCATCCCAAGTAAAACCTGGTAGTGTAAAGTAGTGCGCAAGATCCAAGTCATATGATATAGTGCAGCTTGATCTAAACTGCTCGAAGATATCTGCTAAAAGGATAATATCGATCTTCACATACAAGTCTACATATTCACCTAAGTTATTACAGCTAAATCTGTTCCATACTTCCTGCGCTCTACGATACATTGTTGAGGGCAAGGCTTACCTTCCAACTTATTATAAAAAGCATCTTGAGAAGGCAAACAGGGTTCACTAAAACGGTCAAATGAATCAAAATAATCATACGGCATTACACCTTTCTTAGTTAAAAGATTAAATTGGTCTTTAGGTAGTAATGGAAATTGCAATTTGAGGTTTGGAAATTCTGTTAGATACGATGATAATTTATCCAAGGATGATGCTATAAAACGAAAACTGTCTATACATCTAAAGTTAATGTGTGATTCTTTGATGTGTTTAGTAAAGGAGATATATTTCTCTTTGGTAATAGGAAACAAATCGATAGAACCGTTAATTCTATTGACAATGTCCGTTATAATAAAATGAGCATCATATGCGCTTAAGTTATGGAATATCACTGATATAGTGTGCGTGTCGTCATAGTTGATGTTACATTCATCGTATACTGCACCGAGGTAATTGTTTTCTAGGATGAAATGATTATGATCTCGAACTTTTTTCTGCCATGACGTAAAAGGGTGCTCACAAATGTGACAGTGAGTGGCTGCTTGAAAATCGTTCTCTCACTGAGGAGTCATGTGTATGTTGTATGGACAAAGAAACACTGTAGAGACATTTTCAGCAAGCTATTTCATCTCATCGGCAAACCATCGTATACAATCTTCAGCGCGTTAACTTTTATAAGAAGAAAGGGATTCATCGTTTGAAGTAGTACCCGACAGCTGCCGGAATGTGCTTTTGGTATGCACTCTTCTCTATGATAGGTTTTAGAACACTCTCGAGACCTGCGTAGACAACGAACGGGGTTTGTATTTTATTTTAAAAATTTTTAAACTTGAGCATCTTTTCGCTTTCTTCGGGAATCTTGATGGCTGTGTTATTCTTTTGCGTGCAGTCTTCCTTATGGTTATGTAGTTTGTCTTCGGACCGGAAATAATGACGACATCTGTCACAAAAGTACTTTTGTCCGTTTTTTTGCTTAACTGCTTTGATAACAGGCGTGAAAGGTTTTTAATCCAAACGTAATGGTACTTAGTCGACTGATCATTGTTATAGTCTTGTATTAGGAGCAGGTTCACATGTTTATCCCTCTTTGTTTCAGTGAGGTATGTTGGGAGAGTGATGAAATCTTTTTTATCCTTTTTCAATATATATATATATATATATATATATATATATATATATATATATATATATATATATATACAGTAGAAGTCCATTAGTCCGGCATCCAACAGTCCGGAATGCCCGATAGTCCGGCATCGCTCCGGAAAATTGTAAAAATTTTGGTTTTCTCCAAAAGTGTGTCTTTAAAGCAAATAAAAACGCTCGAGAGCTATTCGGAGATCATCCGGAAGCGCTCGGCATTGTTCGGAAACAATTAGCGGCCGGCTAGTCTCAGCTGTCACAACAAATTCAGGTGCAGTGCAGCTCCGTTAATCAATCACGAAGCGTCTTCGCCATTTTTTTGTGCGTTGTTGTTTTGTGTCCTTTCACATCGCAGTAAACGTAACTTTTGAAACTGTTTATAAAAAAAAGTGATTTTCGTTCTAACTGTACAGTGACCATGTTTTCAAAACCTAAGCCTTCGAGTTCAAAAGGAGAGAAACGAAAACACGTAACACTGACTCTCAAACAGAAACTAGAAATCATCAAACGGCTAGAAAAAGGCGAGAATAGAAATGTTTTAATGAATGAGTTTAATATTGCCTCATCAACTATTTATGACATTAAAAAACAAAAAGATGAACTAATGAAGTTTGCTTCTCAATCGGTAACAACTGAAAAATTGGCTTCTAGACAAACATTAAAAAAACCAAAACTGGAACACCTAGATAGTGTATTGTTCAAATGGTTAAGTGCAGTACGTTCTGAAGGAAACCCGGTAACAGGGCCAATGATTGTTGAAAAGGCAAAGAAATTCGGCCAAGATTTAGGAGTTGCTGAAAGTGAATGTAGTTATTCTGATGGTTGGCTCAGAAACTTTAAGTTTCGGCATGGAATTCGAAGACTTGATGTAACTGGAGAAACACTTTCAGCAAACCAAAACTCTGCAGAAAAATACAAAGACGAGTTTGAGAAAATCGTGGCTGATAATGATTTAGCACCTGAACAAATGTACAATGCTGATGAAACATGGCTATTGTGGCGATGTTTACCAACATCTACACTAGCTGGGGGAGGAGAAAAAGCAGCCAAGGGTTTTAAAAAAAACAAAGACAGATTAACCGTCTTGCTATGTGCTAATGCGTCTGGAAACCACCGAGTGACCCCTTTTGTGAGAGGTAAATCTGCAAAACCCAGGGCTTTTAAGAATGTTACATACTTGCCTGTCCAATACGATGCTCAATCAAATGAGTGGATGACTGCCGCCCTCTTTAAAGACTGGTTTTTTCACCACTTTGTGCCTGAGGTAAGAAATCTTTCAAAAGCCTTGGTCTACCAGAAGATACTAAAGCCATCCTTCTTTTGGACAATTGCAAAGCCCACCCGCCAGCAGATGAGTTAGTTTCTGGAAATATTGTTGCTACTCTGCTCCCACCTAACGTAACATCTTTGATTCAACCCATGGACCAAGGGGTTATTCAAAATTTTAAATGCTTTTATAGAAGGTCTTTTATTCAAGGCCTGTTAAATGCCGACTGTGACGTGACTGATTTTCAAAAAAAGTTTACAGTAAAAGATGCCGTCTATGCTATTGCACTGTCTTGGAACCAGGTAAAAAATACAAACTCCAAAAATGCTGGAGAAAACTTTGGCCAGCTGCAAACCCTGCATCTGACCTAACTCTACAGACTGATGAGGAAGAAAACCATCAAGACGCTCTGACCAAAGTTTTGGATGTCGTTAGAAGTGCTGACAATCCCTTGAAAAACCTGCCTGAAGATGAGGTAGAGGAGTGGCTTCTAATCGACGAGAATGAGCCTGTTGAACAAAAACTAACCGATGAGGACATTATCAACATTGTAGTAAACCCTCAGCCTACTCAAAATCTTGAAGAAAGTGACTCAGATGCCGAAACGGCAAAAAAGGAAAAAATTAGCTGGGCAGAAGCTGCAGAATCACTAAATAAGTTTATCTCTTTTGCTGAGGCTAGTACTAGCTACAGTGCTTCAGAAATTATTGATTTCCATATCATTAGAAATAAATTTTATGCTAAACGCCAAAAGTCAAGAAAACAAAAAGACATTCGTGACTTTTTTAAATCTAAGTGAAATATGTTTTACAGTACGTGTACATACATTATATGAAATGTAAAATAAACTTTGTTGTATGTATTTGCATACTGTATTTGTAGTTTAATTATTAACCTAATTGTTCTTATAATTACCGCCCGATAAACCGGAATTTTCGGTAGTCCGGCACCGAACCGGTCCCGAACGTGCCGGATTATCGGACTTCTACTGTATATATATATATATATATATATATATATATATATATATATATATATATACATTTAACTTTAATACATGTGAGTAGTGAGGTATTGTGTTATTCTTTTTGGATCTTTATTTGCAGCATACAAAGCTGAGACCACTGCCCATGCAAAGCATGCTTCATCATAATTTTTAACATTGATACAAGCTGCTTTCCTCTTAATTTGAATAAGTCACTCGATGTATGAAGATCCAAGCTGAGGTGTAAATTTATTAATGTTAAACTCCTAACAGCTTTAAGTGCCTACCCACTGTCACGTTCTTGAAATTCTGACAATTTCCTTAGTATAGGTTTCACAACCTCATCCTCAAACGACTGGTCTATGTCAGTATCCCTATATATTGCAACATTCATTATCATGAAATACTTATACTTATACTCAAATTCACAACAGAAAATGGCATTAATTTTCACAACCTCATCGTTCTTTAATGCTTTCTGAATCCGTCTTTTGAAGATAGCTTTACAGTCGATCAATAAGCTGCTCGGGTCCTTTTATGTTTAAGATTAGAAATAACCCCAGCCCGGACACGGCTGTTAAAAGCCGAGATAGTCATTCGAACTAACGCGATGTTTTGCGCTTTCTTTATTTAAGCTTGTTACCTGTCCCTTCTTTAGTTCTACTTTTGTCAGTTTTTTTCATCGATTTAACATTACGTACACATACCTCAAGATGTTGCTTCTCACTTATTGATGCCTTACCACGCATGACCTTTCGGATTCTGCGAAGAGCCTTATTACATGTCGCAATTCCATTTTTAATCGCCTTTTCGCTGTAATCTACCCTTAGTAATCCTAGAGTGGGGGCAATATGTGTTTGATTATATCTACAAACATCTTACACATCTAATAAACAACTAAAACCAATACACCGAACCTCACTTTTGTACTGTAAATGACTGAGTATGTGGAACACTAATACACTGTACAATAATTAAACTCACCTACACAGCTACCTACAACCAAGAGAACGACCGATCACACCAACGGACTAACTCACAATGAAGACTATCCACATTTACGAACGGTAATAGATGCAGCAAAAAAAACACAAAAACAATAAGGTTAAGGACCAATTTCCAACCAGGGGGCCGCGACAGGTGCGAAGGCCCGAGAACAAGGTTTGACGATCTACACGTGTCTTACAAGTTAGCATTATGGCCACCTTATTAGAATACAATTTCTTTATGACGGGAGGCGAAGGCCTACGCCTGTCTTATAAGATTATGTTAGAACCCACATACACTTGCACCAAGGGGGCCACGATAGGGGCCAAGTCCCGAGAGTTAGTTTCTGCACGTATAAGGTTAGGGCCCCATTTCCAACCAGGGGGCTGCGACAGAGGCGAAGGCCCGAGAACAAGTTTTGAAGATATACACGTGTCTTACAAGTTAGCATTAGGGCCCCTTATTAGAACACAAATTCAAATTTTCCCGCCGTAACCAATCAGAATGCAGAGACTTAGTCCTCCAATTAGAGCACAGCGGCTGATTGGTGGGGCTAAGGACCAATCAGAAGCCCGAGAGGCGGGTGCACGCACGACGAATCAGGTAAATGGTGGGGCGTGGTCTAGTTTTAATCCCTCTAATAGAACACTTTATGTACGCGCAATTGCCTAACCTTCAAGGGGTATACAGCCAAAAAGGCTCTTAATATTGCCAAAAGGACCTTAATTAGGGGCTCAACTCCGCACAAGGGTTAAAAAAGGCCCCCAAAAAGAAGCCGACCCCACCCTCAAAATATACGCCTCCCACGTGGGCGAGTGCAGGGGAAGGTGTCCCAGGAGGCGGGGCTTGTAACGAAAAAAAAGTGGAGGGGATAGTGCCTGTCTTCTACTATCATTCTACCTTCAAGTAGTTGGAAGAAAGAAGATCTTCAATTTTTAAGAAAACACAACATTCCTCATTCGAATGATATGCTGAAAGTGGAATTATTACAAATTGGCAAGTTCCAAAAATATATGCAATTGATGAAATCGCTCATCAATGGGGACATCAAATTTTACGTTTACTTCCGTATTACTGCCAATTCAAACCTATCGAGTTAATATGTGCAAATTGTAAATAGTATTACAACAAAAATGGAAGACAGGGCTTCAGGGACGAGAATGTTTTATCGCTATGGAAGGATTCATTAAACCAAGTAACTGGAGAACTGTGGCAAAAGTGTGTTTTACATGGTGAAAAGGAAATGACCCAGTGGTGGGACGTTCAAAAAAGAGCTGAGGCAATGGTAAAACATCGAGTAATCAATGTCGGAGAGTCGAGTGAAGATGATAGTGAAAGTGAAGGTGATGACTTTTTATTATAAGATGTCCAATATTTGAATTTAAGGCAAAAATTAGAATCTTGGTTACTTTATGATATTGTAAATAATTATTATATTTAACATATACCTCTGTAGCTGTACCTAGGTTTACATTCCTTTTACATATATATTGACAAACTATAAACTGAGATTTTTAAAATCGGTTATATTATTAACTAATAATAAATCTAATTTTTAACATCCAATACAGTGTATTTATTTATGACAAAATCAGTTATTTATAAGTGGCTTCGATAACCAAATTACAGTCTTGACTTTTTTGACGCAGTGAGATCTATCGAGTAAAAACGATCCTCCGCAATTAACCAAACTTTTCGCACTTCATTCGGGCACTGCTACTGCTAGCTAATTCGTTTCTTATTGAAAATTATTGATGTAATTAATTTAAAAAACAGATCCAAAACGAAATTTTGTTGACCCGGTCTCGGTTCTGATAATCGTTTACAGTTGTACAATATATTTTTATTATACGACTACCCACAATCGGTGGACTTTACATGCCAGAATTATAATTAGAAATTCGACTTTATTTATACGAGTGAGTGGGGATTTTTAAGACCTTTAGGATGCTAAATCCCGAGATGTTCGAACAATAATTTTATTTAAATTCGACAGCGCGGCTTAAAATTGAAAATAACCTAGAAACATTGACGATGGTTTGTTGGTATTCAAAATTACTAACTGCATGAACCAATAACGACATACGTTTTTAAAATCTTAAACCATGCTTTACTAAAAGATGAGTCATACGACACCTCTCGCCGGCCCGACTATAAAACGAATAGAGTCAATCTTGCCCCCATGTCAATGTTGGACCAGTTTACCTTACATCATATATTTTGGTGATTCGAACTTTTCGCTGTTACTCCTTTCACTTCATGTATCAACTTCAAATATTTATTCAGATACACAAATAACGTAGCTCTAATTTTGCAACGTTCCGCTTCCGCTACGTTAAAGTAGCGTTAGTCTCTTCGATTATAAATAATAAAAGTAACCTCTTTTCATATACTTCCCGCTCAATACCATCAAACACAAACAAACCGAAGTTTATTAAAAATGTCCACGAGGACTAAAAACCCTCGTCGGTTTTTAGCCGCGTCTCATAAATATACGTAGAACGCGCATTCCAGTTCTGGGCCCCTATTCTAACTCAATTTCGACCGTTGAAATTACGTTCTGTAGTCGAAAAAGTGTCATAATCCCTCTTACGGATTTTGTTGAAATCATGTTATGACGTCATAACTTGGCGACTATCGAAAATAATTTTCTACTACTCGTTACTGGTTGAATTTACGATATCGATGTCGAAATTACAAGCTGTGACACTGTACCTACCGCAAAATTAGGTTATTTAAATTTAATAACATGACGGATACGAAAATTACAGCCACACAAAAAGAAAATTTAATAACTTTTATGGAAAATCATTTAGATTTTGCCAAAGGAAAATTATTAGGAGTAGATGGTATAAAATCACGTGCAGCGTTGTGGGAAATTTGAGCAACACAGTTAAATTCATGTGATGGGCCGAAAAAGTCAACGGTCAAGTGGCAAAGAGTAACTTAACAGGTCACTTTTCTATACTAAAAATAAATATTACTAAATTGATGTTTTTAGGTATGGATTGACATACTAGAGTACGGAGGAAACCGGAAATTGACAGTGACCACTTCCTGTTAGTATCAGAAATAAAAATGAACCACAACACCAAACAAACGGAATTCGTAGAACGGCCAAACACAAATGCAGAAAAAATTAAGATTCATAAACTTCGGGAGACCGGATACATACAAAAATACCAGGAGCTTATCAAACAGGAAGTAGACAAAGACAAAGAAGAAGAAGACGGAAATATAGAACAAATGTGGGGAAATTTCAAGAGAGTGGTGCTAACAGCAGCAGAGAAGAGCTGTGGAAAAAGCAGGATTAAACCCAACAAAAAACAGACAGCATGGTGGACAACAGAGGTAAAAAACGAGATAAGAAAGAAAAAGGAACTATGGTACAGATATCTGAACACCAACCAGCAGACAGACCTAGAACTATACAAACAGCAGAGGAACATAGCAAAACAGACCGTAAGAGCTGCTAAAAACCAAGCATGGGAAAAATTTGGCGAGACCATGGAGAATAACTACAGAAACAACCAAAAACTATTCTACAAGGTAATGAAATCCTTCAGGAAGGGAAATAAGAACCCGCTGCCGCAAGTAGAAGACAACCACGGCAAAGTCATCACAAATCCTACCGAAATTATAAATAGATGGAGACAATACTTTATGGCTCTATTAGAGGTACAGAAACCGGGGAAAAAGAGGAGAAAACAAGGAAAACGACGAAATTAGAGCAGAAGCGAAGCGAGACAATAGTCGGACGGAAGTCCCAAAATACCCAATAACAGGAAAAGAGCTGCGGGAAGCAATAGACAAACTGAAACTCGGGAAAGCAAGCGGGCACGATGGAATCTTCCCAGAAATGGTAAGAACAATGGGAGAAGACGGGCTAAAAATGTTACTTAACATCATGAACAAAGCGTGGCAAGACAAGAGGATTCCGGAAGACTGGCAAACAGCCGTCATTCTGCCCATATTCAAGAAGGGAGACAGTAAAAAATGCGGGAATTATAGAGGAATATCCCTACTCAGCGTACCTAGAAAGCTATACGAAAGGATACTAGAAAACAGGCTGAGGAAACAAGTGGAACACCAACTTGAGGAATCGCAATGCGGTTTCAGGCCCGGACGAGGACAAGCGACCTAATATTCAGCCTTAGGCAACTGACAGAGAGCCATAGAATATGATCAAAGGATCTACTGTTGCTTTATAGACCTAATCAAGGCATTCGACCGCATACAAAGAGAAGAAATATGGAAGGTACTGAGAAACAGGAATGTAAACGACGAATTAATAAGAAGCATACAGAGTCTATACAAAACATGCAGGAATTATATAAGAACAAACAACAGAAAATCGGAAACGTTCCTAACTAGACTAGGAGTCACTCAAGGAGGAACCTTGAGCCCGCTACTATTCATAATAGTGCTAGACGATATAATCAAGGAAGTGAAAGGACAAATCAAGAAATTCCACGCAGGATACTATAAGCTGAAACCCATATATATAACAGAAATGGCCTACGCGGATGATATGTTAATAATCGCAAACAATGAACAAGACCTACAACACAACATACACATATGGGACGAAGCACTGGAAGAAAGAAACATGAAGATCAACGTAGAAAAATCAAAGACAATGGTTATCGCAAGACAACGGGAAGACATCACGATAGAAGTGAAGAACCACATATTAGAACAGGTAGAAAGCTTCAAGTACCTGGGAACTACAATCGCAGCCGATGGGAAGCTAGAGGAGGAGCTCAACAGCAGAATCAAGACAACAGAGTACACGGGGCGCTTTATAAAGGTCTTATGAACAAAAAAGAAATCTCTAAAGAAGTTAAAAGCAAAGTCTATAAAGCAGTATACATACCCACCCTCACATACGGCAGCGAGGCATGGACACTAAACGATAAACAGTATAACTGCCTTCAAGCAGTAGAAATGAAAGTGCTGAGGAAAATTAGAGGAGTAACAAAGCGAGACAGATACAGAAACGATAAAATCAGACAAGATCTGGAAACCAAACCATTGCGCCAACATATAGAAGAAAACAAACTAAGATGGTTCGGACACCTAATCAGGATGGAGGAGCAAAATGCAACCCAAATAATATGGAACTGCAAGACACAGGGGAAAAGACCAAGAGGAAGACCCAGAAACAAGTGGAACAACACAATAGGGAAAATCCTACAGGATAGAGGGAAGAGATGGACAGAAGCCGTAGAACTAGCAAAGGACCGGAAAGTATGGAGAAACTTGGTGAGAAGACCCCAACCCAAGACGGAACACCTCGACACCAATAATGGTATAAGAGGACAGGATTAAGAAGAAGAAGGTATGGATTGACTTGAAAAATAAAGTTAAAAAAAAAGCCAGTGAAATAAAACGAAGTCGGTTACAAATTGGCGGAGGCCCAGAAACTTTCTTAAAATTCTCCACCCTAGAAATAAGACTGCTTAATTTTTTAACAGAAGAAGCTTACCATGGTTTGGAAGCCACAGATGGTTTGTCATTTGATAGTGAAGAATTCGGAGAAGAGCCGTTTGTTGGTTCCCCAAATAGGCAGGATATTGATTCGACTATTTTTAGCAATAGACCATGACTACATGATACCTGTAAGTTTATATTTCCTACCACGAATTAAACTTCAATATTATTTTCAAATGTGTTTACATTTTAGATGCCAAGCCCTGGATCATCTACGTCTCAAATGTCTGACGATGAAATAACTACTGGAGGATCTACTAGAAACATCACGTAGGTGATTGTAAGAAAACTTATTACTACCATTATTTTACAGCAAAAAGAAAAAAAAATACTGCCGAACAGGCTATGCAGGAATTTTCCACTTTAGCTGAAGAATTAAACAAACAAATTGTAAATATCGTCGGAAAATTAGATGAAAATATTAAAGGAAGGAGGAAAACCGAGTTGTTGGGAGAACAAAATAAAATAAATAAAGCTACAAATGAACTGTTAAAGGAATTAATTAATTTTATTAAACAAAAATAGATTACGAGGAACATCAAATTTTAATGTAAAATAATTGTACTAATAAATACTTGTTTTACAAATTAAAAGTAACGTTGAATATACATATGACGAATTTCTTGCCCTCTTCATCTTAACACAGCATCAAGTGCATTATTCAATGGACGTATTGGCTCACGTCCGATATCTAATTCATCCCAAATCTCAACTGGATTTTCAACATTATAATTAATACAAATATTATGTAACACACAACATGTTAAAACTATCTTTGCTGCAGTTCTGGGAGAATAGTGTAAGGTACGTTCTTTTAAAAGACATCTGAATCTACCTTTCAATAATCCAATACAAGGTTCTACGGTACTACGACACCTTCTAAATCTATTATTAAATTGTTCTTCCTGATTGTTTGGATTGGTATTGGAACTAATAGCCATGGTAAGCAGAGATAGCCTGAATCTCCTTAAAATACATAAGGCATAAAGGATAGATTATAGTTCGATTATACATACCCATAATCTTGTTGTCATCGTGGACATATCAAAATTTGCCTGCATTATATGTCCTATGGTACTTGAACGCCAGATATAAGCATCATGGGTGCTGCCTGGCCATTGTGACACTATGTTTAATATTTTTAAATCTGCATCACAAATCTACAGTAAACAAAAGTTACAATATACCCATTTTTCAGCAGCATACTTACAATTTGGCAATTCAAGCTATGGTAACCCTTACGATTTACATATACATGTTCGTTTTCACAAGGTTTTGTAATGGCTACATGTGTTCCATCCACAATTCTAATTATTTCTGGCATATTTCTAAGTCTCATAAACCTAAAATTAACGTCTGTTTTTTATTAGTATAATACTTTAAGATTACTACCTTTCTCTTATCTGATTCCTCTCCTCTCTAGTTCTAGGAAAATGTATCCAAATTCTTACCATATGTCTTAATATTACATTAGTCACTTCTCGAATGGATCTACTCACCATTGTTTGACTTATGCATGATAATAAGTTTGTTCCTATACTTCGTTGGTAACTTCCAACAGCAAAAAAGTGTAAGGCAGATAATATCTAACAAATTAAGATTATTTTACATTATAAAGTTAAGTTGTCTATACCCTCAACAGTATCGGAAGTCTATTTGCTTGAACACCTGTAGCCATATGAGGTTCTAGTGCATTTATCAGATCTAAACAAGCTGGCTTGTTTAAACGGAAGTTTTTAATAAATTCACTTTCCGAAATGGTGAAACGATTTTGCACATCTCTTAACATTCGGCGAAATAGTTTTATCCTATTTCTTTCTTGTAATCGTTCCAATTCGTCCACAATAACAAAATTTAGGAATGCAAATGCCAATTTAAAACAAATCGGTGCACAGCATCAAATTCGTAGATGAGTTCTCTAGATGACAAAATACATGCGTAGATCAAATCAACAAAAGAAATCCAACTTAATATCATACAAACAACACAAAACTTACATACAAACTTAAATAAAATAAATGTCCTAAAAAAACACTAACAGTCGAAATTTCTTGGGATACGTCATTGAATGTGACATGGCGGAGGCTAAATAAATTTCAACGGTCGAAATTGAGTTGGAATCCGCACCTGTATCGAGTTCAATTGCGGGACATAAATCGCCGGGACGGGATGCACCGTACTAAACTGATGTAAAATTATAGTTACTTTTGTTGGCAATATCATATATGTTAAATACTGCGTTCTGTGTTTGACGTAAGTTTTGTATAAAGTGTATCTTTAAGAAACACGAATTCTTCGAAATGTCTTATGAGATTGATATGAAACTTGTAAAAGTCGAACCAGAAGAGGAAGAAGGAATAAGTTCACTTGTAACCCAACATCTTATAGTAAATAGTGATCTAATACAAGGTAACATTAATTATCCTTGTAGTAGTAGGAAATTTAACACAATTTTTACAGATAAGGTGAATATTAAGAAAGAAGACATCTCTTCTCTAATAAAAGTTGTTAGCTCAAGTGAAGCATATCATATAAATGAAAACTGTGTCAAACACGTTACAAACATACAGTGTGAAAGTAAATTTAATAATTCTTTAAACTATGAATTTAAATGTGACCAATGTGATTATGGAACAAATCACAAAGGTAATTTTAAAATGCATCTTAAAAAACACTCTTTAAGTAAAGAATTCAAATGTGACCGATGTGATTATGCAACACACTGCAAAAGTGATTTAACAGTTCATGTTAAAATACATTCCTTAAGTAAAGAATTCAAATGTCACCAATGTGATTTTGGAACAAATCACAAACGTGGTTTGAAAATTCATCTTAAAAAACACTCTTTAAGTAAAGAATTCAAATGTGACCAATGTGATTATGGAACAAATCACAAAGGTAATTTTAAAATGCATCTTAAAAAACACTCTTTAAGTAAAGAATTCAAATGTGATCAATGTGATTATGCAACGCACCGCAAAAGTGATTTAACAGTTCATGTTAAAATACATTCTTTAAGTAAAGAATTCATATGTGACCAATGTGATTATGGAACAAATCGCAAAGGTAATTTTAAAATTCATCTTAAAAAACACTCTTTAAGTAAAGAATTCAAATGTGACCAATGTGATTATGGAACAAATCACAAAGGTAATTTTAAAATTCATCTTAAAAACCACTCTTTAAGTAAAGAATTCATATGTGACCAATGTGATTATGGAACAAATCAAAAACGTAATTTTAAAATTCATCTTAAAAAACACTCTTTATGTAAAGAATTCAAATGTGACCAATGTGATTATGGAACAAATCAGAAAGGTGTTCTGAAAATTCATCTTAAAAAACACTCTTTAAGTAAAGAATTCAAATGTGATCAATGTGATTATGCAACGCACCGCAAAAGTGATTTAACAGTTCATGTTAAAATACATTCTTTAAGTAAAGAATTCATATGTGACCAATGTGATTATGGAACAAATCGCAAAGGTAATTTTAAAATTCATCTTAAAAAACACTCTTTAAGTAAAGAATTCAAATGTGACCAATGTGATTATGGAACAAATCACAAAGGTAATTTTAAAATTCATCTTAAAAACCACTCTAAGTAAAGAATTCAAATGTGACCAATGTGATTATGGAACAAATCACAAAGGTGTTCTGAAAATTCATCTTAAAAAACACTCCTTAAATAAAGAATTCAAATGTGACCAATGTGATTATGGAACAAATCAAAAAAGTAATTTTAAAATTCATCTTAAAAAACACTCTTTAAGTAAAGAATTCAAATGTGACCAATGTGATTATGGAACAAATCGCAAAGGTGATTTTAATATCCATCTTAAAAAGCATTCCTCAAGTTATGAATTTAAATGCAACCAATGTGATTATGGAACAAATCACAAAGGTGTTCTGAAAATTCATCTTAAAAAACACTCCTTAAATAAAGAATTCAAATGTGACCAGTGTGATTATGGAACAAATCGCAAAGGTAATTTTAAAATTCATCTTAAAAAACACTCTTTAAGTAAAGAATTCAAATGTGATCAATGTGATTATGCAACGCACCGCAAAAGTGATTTAACAGTTCATGTTAAAATACATTCTTTAAGTAAAGAATTCATATGTGACCAATGTGATTATGGAACAAATCAAAAAGGTCATTTTAAAATTCATCTTAAAAAACACTCTTTAAGTAAAGAATTCAAATGTGACTGATGTGATTATGCAACACACCACAAAAGCGATTTAACGTTCACCTTAAAGTACATTCTACAAGTATAGAATTGAAACGTCACCAATGTGATTATGGATCAAATCACAAAGCTGCTCTGAAAATTCATCTTAAAAAACACTATTCAAGTTATGAATTTAAATGTGACCAATGTGATTATGGAACAAATCGCTAAGGTAATTTTAAAATTCATCTTAAAAAACACTCCTCAAGCAATGAATTTAAATGCGACCAATGTGATTGTGGAACAAATCAAAAAGGTGCCTTGAAAATTCATCTTTAAAAACACAATCTGTTTATGCAAAAGTGATTTAACAGTTCATGTTAAAATACATTCTTTATGTAAAGATTTAAAATGTGACCAATGTGATAATGGATCAAATCACAAAGGTTATTTTAAAGTTCATGTTAAAAAATACTCTTCAAGTAATGAATACAAATGTGACCATTGTGATTATGCAACATACCACAAATATAGTTTAAAAAATCATCTTAAGAAGCAAGTTACAAATACGGATGCCATTAATGCGACTATACATATAGTAATTATGTGTAGATTAGTGTTTAATTTATAGGTGCATTTTCGTTGATATAGTGTTTACGTTTAATTTATAATAATATTGTTCACAGTGCAGAAATATATATTGCTGTGTTAATATTTATAGATAAATATAATCATGCATCAAACATTCAAATGGATGTAATATAAAGTAGATCTTGTTAAATTAACAGTAGTTTTGTTTTATAATTTATTTTTAATGTCATCTAAGATTTATATGTATAGTTATCACAAGCAGTGTCCTCTTAAAACAGAACATTGTTATGGTTAAACGTTAGACCTTCATTTTTAAGAGGACATTTCTTCCGGTCAAAATAAAAACCTAGTAAGTTGAGATTATCAGGTTTTGCGAAATCAATAAAATAAGATTTTAGAGATCAAATTTTGCATCACTTTTTTATTTATTAAGATATACAAACTTGAAATTTAAAACTCAAAATACCAACTACTCAAGCTGCAATGCTGTATTCTCAAAATATTTAAATAATTAACATTTTCTAAACAAACCGCTGCGAACATACTAAAACCATTATAAGTATCTTTGTTATGAACGAATAAGTTCAAAGGTAAATATGTAATTAAAACTTATTAATTTTATTAAATACATAAATAAAAAGTTGACCTCGAGTAGGATTTGAACCTACGACCTGTACTTTCCTACAGTACTCTAGCAAAGTACAGGTCGTAGGTTCAAATCTACTCGAGATAAACTTTATTTATGTATTTAATAAAATTAATAATAATTTTTAAATACTAAAACCATGTTTTTTAAAATAATCGATATATTTACAAATCAATAGTGTAGCAAATTTCTTTTAAAACTGAAAAATCTAGTATCGTTACTTACTAATTTAGAATTTTACACTTCAAATATGTAGTAAGTTATTTTTTAGTATGGAAGATTGAAGAATTTACAAATTAAAAGTCTAGTTAGTTTTATATCTTTTAATATAATTTTCATTAATAATTTATGTAATTAGAAACCATGTTTACATAAAAATAGGACTTTTTGTATTTTAAGGTACATGTAAGTAAAGGTTACTGATCTTTTGCCAAAACAGTTGTTGATTTACTGTGGTCGGTAGCACTTTCTGAGACCGGGAGTTGCTTCCAAAAAAATTTTTTTTTTTTTTGTGGCATATGACTAATCAGTTCCTTAATGATATTGTCTTTTTTCGCTTTGTTTATGCCCCCAGCAGTAGATACTTGGGAAATTTGGGGTAACATATTGTTACGTGTTTATCGTGAATAACGTGTATTTTCGATAACTTCTGTTACTTTATTTAATGAATGAACTAATGAACTAATTGGTTACATCTAAATATTAATATTTCCTTATTCGTTGGTGGAATGTTTTTAATTTCGTACCTCAAAAATTATTTTTCGCACCTCTACACTACAGTTAAACTAATTTATTTAACGTACACATCTTTTTATTTCTTTAGAGATATAAATTTGGTATTTAAACAATTTGCGCCATCTCTAAGATTTAGGGTCATTTAATAGAGTTTGAAAAGGAATCTTGTTTTTAAAAGACAACAATTAGATATCTGTAAAATTTGGTTTTAACATTCTTATCTAGTTTGAATAGTTTTGACAGGTTTGCAATATTGCTTTTGTTAGGGCGTTGTTCCTGATCTTTCTTTGCTTAACACGCCATTTTCCGATGGGGAGATTGATCTTCAAGAAAAATTTTTCCTTCCTTTTATAAGATGTTTAAGCATCGTTTCTTTGGAAAATTTTTCATATAATGTAATGGTTTTTGGTATAAAACTTTACTGACGCTTTACAAGCGGATCTTATTGAAATTCTCAATCTTCATATCCTCAGGTAACTTTAACACATGTTCGACAACCTTTAGTAAATCGATTCTTTCATTTAGGCACTTTCGCAAGATTAATTAAATTTATAACATAGGTCTGTTGAAGCGAAATCATCGCTATCGGCTCTAAACATCTAAAAAAGAGGTATGCTTGTATAAGGTAATTAGCAACGTACTTACTTGTATCACTTTCAGCGCCTTGATACCGGCGAAATAAACAGCTATTCTTTATTCATATCAGTGACTAGCAAATTGGAATCCACTACAGATCACCTTCGTACATATTCATACTGGAATTTTGGCTGTTAGCTACTGATTAGCTGTCTTGGTTTCACAAAGTAACTACCACCTTCGAAACACGAAGGGCATTTACTTATTATTCAATATACACAGGACTTGTGTAATGAACAGTGTATTTCTAAAATCCGTACAACATAGTTAGGTTATATTCGGTGTTTAACCTTATTTACTTACTTGCAACAAAATTTATAATTTACAATCCCTGTTATAACATTCTTTTGCTGGAGGCTAAAGTGGTTGACTAATCTAGAGTTTGATTTGTTCAATTTGTAATTAATTTCTGCATACAAAAAGAAGAAAAAAAAAACCACACCTATTATTCACTGGGACGTTGACCTACTTAGTTCACTACCTTCAAACGGTAGTTGCGCGTTGAAGTTTCTGTTTTAAAAATACATTATACAGGGTGGAACAGATATCGAGGTCATATGAATTACAGTCATTGTTTGAAACCGTATATATATTTATATTCAAATTTAGAATTTCTGTAACTTTTCTGTACTTTGTCTTTCATTAATATTAATTATTTGTCATTACGGATAATTTTGTTCAGAGCAAGTTCTGCTGTAATAAAAATTTCTGTACTATTGAATGTCTTGCTGTAATTATATGCCTTGCACTGAACAGACTATCCAGATATTTCTATTTAATACCACTTAATGGTTTTAATAAAATTAAAGAAACAGAAATCAAAATCATTGGGGATTTAAATTCTATTTTGTGAAACGTAGGCAAGCCGTTTCAAAAATTAAGCACTACTATTTTCATTGTGGATCTATTTTAGGTCGTACTTTATGGGTTACCTTGCCTTTCGCTTGATTTGTAAGTACTTACAACCGTCGGGAGCGCACAATTAACAAAACTTTTTTTTACGTTTAGGGTTCGATTAATGAACTGAATATATTTAGTTTTTTATTCTTTGTGGGCATCTGACGGCTCACCACTTGCCATCGTCAGGGCTGAATTATAATTATTTTGTTAGTTAAGATTGTTATGTATACTTTGGGGAAAATTAGCATATTATCATTATTGTTTACGTTCGATATTTCTTGACAATTACTAATGTGAGTTTAAATTAAATTAAATATCGTTTACTTTTTGGTTGTTTGGGTAAAAGTTTTTTTTCCTCTTTTAAATTGTTTCCTTTTTTTTTAGGAGCACTACCTGTTTCAGGTTTTACAGGGCCTGCCCCTACTCTACTCCTCTTTTTCCATTTTCTTTCCTTTTATCCCTTTCCTGAATAAAACCTGTGGCGCCTATCCTTTAGTGGCTATCTAACCACGTCAACAACAGTGTAGCAAACCTCCAAAACCCCACGCATCCAAGTGCTCTGCGGTCCAACAACCGTACGCATGAGTCTAGTCGAGTGCACTTTCAAAAAAGAAAAGAAAAATGTTTACATGCTGGTTAGACATGTAGCAATATTATTATGTTTAAACTTTGGCTTCGGGAATTTGACTTATCTGAAATCATTGTCATCCAGTTCTGACTTTAAAAATAAAGATTCCTTTTCTAAATTGACATTCTATTATATTAGCTAGTAACGGAATGTTATTGAAACCTTATTTTCGATTTTAGGAAAATTCACCGCCGGCAATTCACCGACAGCAATTCACCGCCTACGCAATTCATCGCCCCAACTATTAACCGCCGGAAAATTCATCGCTCCGTAACATTTATTTTTATTATTTGAAGATAGCCTGTTACCGTTACCCAGGAGACACCACGTGTATGTCGGCTTACTATAGTCTCCCTTTTTTTTTAGTTTTCTAATCTGAAGAGATACTGAAATGTGTTTATGTTTAGAGCGTGGTGTTGTGAGCGATTTCACGTAGGTAATCGAAGATATTCATATCCGCATTGTGATATGTAAGTACCTGTATATTAAATGAATTTTCATTTACTTGTTTAATTGATCTGTGATTAACCTACATTAACTACTGATTTAGAAAGTTCCTTTGGTATGTCGTTAATGGCGTATTTGGGAATGGAATTCTTATAATTCATGAAGTTAAAAATAAACAAGTCATAGGTGATTAAATGATAATTTAGAAAGTTGGATGGTCTAAACTTACATTTCATTTCAACTGCGACTGTTGACTTGTGAATCTCGTGGTTACTGCTTAAGCACGCTGTTCAAGTTGTCTTAGTATTTTTGAATACTCAAGTTTAAGTGAATTGTTAGTTCCAAAATGGCTCTCCAGTTTATTTCAACAGAAAAAGGCAAAAGAAAATTGTGCGAAGGTGGTCACTGCTTCTTTAAGGATAAGGCTAAACTTGAAGCTGCCAAGATATTGGATGTTATTCGTGATTCTGCGACCAATACAAGAGATACGCCCGTTTTATTTTATCGTCTGCTTCTGAGGGATGTAGCCAAGCGGCTGCTGCAAAACTGCCAAGTGTAGGTACCATCAAACGAACCGTAAGAAATATTAGGCAAAGAAAAGATGACAGCCCTGCTATTCCGGGGCATCGTAGTGAAATTATATTTCCCGAAGACTACAAAATGTCCTTGAACGGAGAAGAATTTTTGTTATTTGACTCCGGATACGGCGACGAGAATAGAATGTTAATTTTTTGCACTAGGCGTAATCTTCAACTTTTGGCACGGAGTGAGAATGGGTACGCTGACGGCACGTTCAAAACCGTTCCGCATTTATTTTATCAAATTTTTACGCTTCATGGCTTTAAAAACAACCTTTCGTTGTCTTTAGTCTATGCTTTGCTACCGAACAAAAGCGAAATAACGTATTCTACTTTCTTCAGAAAAATTAAGGAGTTGCAACCATCTGTATCACCTGCTACTATAACAACAGACTTTGAGAAGGCAATGATAAACGCTGTGAAAACAGAATTTCCACATATTAGACATCAAGGTAGCTTTTTCCATTTCTGCCAAAGTATTTTCAGATATATTCAAACCAACGGTTTAAAACAACGCTACGAAACGGACGCTGATTTTGCTTTAAATCTTCGTTTTCTCTCTGCCTTGGCATTTGTTCCGGTCGACTCCGTTGTTCAAGTATTTGAATAAATGTGCGACAATAATATATTTCCACCCGAAGCGCAAGACGTCGTGGATTATTTCGAAGACACGTGGATAGGCCGTCCGAATAGGCGTCAGCAGCGAAGACCACCGCAATTTGATCATGCCGTGTGGAATTGTTACGAAGCAGTTTTGCAAGGATTGCCTAAAACCAACAATTCGGTCGAAATATGGCATTTGAGCAACAATTTTCAGCACACCATCCAAATATATGGAAATTCATCTCGGCCATTAAACAAGAACAAAGCTTAAATGAACTACGCATTGAGCAGTATTTAAGTGGAGAAGAACCTCCAAGGCCTAAGAGAAAATACCGTGACTGCGCTCAACGGCTACAAAGAGTAGTAGGTACATAACACAATGTAGATATGAATATTTTCGATTACCTGCGTGGAATCGCTCACAACACCACTTTCTAAACATAAACACATTTCAGTATCTCTTCAGATTAGAAAACTAAAAAAAAGGGAGACTATAGTAAGCCGACCTCCACGTGAGTGTCTCCTGGGTAACGCTAACAGGCTATCTTCAAATAAAAATAAATATGTTACGGAGCGATGAATTTTCCGGCGGTGAATTGCTGGTGGTTAATTGTTGGGGCGATGAATTGCGTAGGCGGTGAATTGCTGACGATGAACTGCTGGCGGTGAATTGCTGGTGGTTAATTTTCCGGACACCCTTATTTTCTGACTTGACATCCGTTTTCAAAATCTAAGAAGTCCGTTGCGTGAAGCTCAATTACTTTTGCATTTTGCACGAACTTTTTATTAATTGAATTAGATCTTCAAAATTAAGAACTTCTTTTGATTTGTTCCATTTTTTCTCAATGGCTTCGTGAAGTGCATCGGCCTTCATAAATGAAAAATCGGAATGTTATTGTTTCAGGACCCCAATCTTCATTTACAAAAAGTACGTACGAATTAAGCAGCGTTCAATTTTTGTTTTTGGGCTGCACAGTTATCAGCCCAAGATATAACGTGTTTCGTTTTGTCATTAAGTTGTTTTAAAACTCTATAAAATGTCGAGACTGCATCGGAACCTGTGCAACCTTTAACTGGTTCATGCAATAGTGGTTTCCAGTCTTTTTTAAGTTCGCGAAGATTTCATTAAAACAGACTAATCTGCTCACAAAGAATGGATTTTTTATCGTCATTTTTGGTACAATTAATATTTTTTGCATGTCTACAGCAAACAAGTCGACATTAACATCCCAAGTTTTGTTTACGTCATGGTCATATAATTTGCGAGCAGCAGTGTATCTTTTTTTGTGCTCTGCATATTTTTGACACGTTTCACACTCTTCGATACGGTGTTCCATAATTTCTATTTCTTCATTATTTCGTTGTTGGTCGCAAGTTATTTTATTTATATGTTCTGTATATAAACCACAACTAGGACATTCATTTTGAAAAACCTTAAGATATGCTTCATAAGTTACCGAACGCGTACAAGTTTTTTTATAGTCTTCCCAAAGCTTATAAATACTAAGGTCAGAAGGTAAATATCTTCTGAGCGGTGCGTGAGATAAATTAGAGTGAGACACTGTCTGTCTAAATCTCTGATTGGAGAGATTGGGTATTTGGGGTTTAATGTGAGGGATACGCTGCCACTCGTATCAATTGTAGACTAGGCCTCACAACCCTGTTTGAGTAATTGAATAAAAATGGGATTCATTCAAAGATAGATTTATTTGGTATTAGTTACACCTTATATACAGGTTTTAACATTAGGTAGGTTATTGTTTGACCCCGTTAATAGGTCATGTTTATTCACTTAAGCGCCTTTTTGTGCTTACTAGTTATAATGTACATGATATGTGTGTGTAATTTCAACCTTGCAAACTTTTGTATCAGCATGTTTGTTGCAATACTTGCTTCATATTCATTCTACTTACTAATCGTTTTACATATTTCTTAATTGTTATGTCTTAATTCTAATTATATTTCTCAATTTATTACTAAAAAAATTTTAAAATACCCTGTTTAATCTATGCAAGATTAAACACTGTCAGATGGTAAGAATTGATATGTGTGATATATGTGTTACCGTTGAGCAATAATTTCATCCTTTTTTCTCATCATTTATTTCCTGAAAATAATCAATAAAAATGTGGTGATAATACAGTCTGTCTCGAGGGAAAATATCGTCGAAAATAATTGTAGACACTCCACCTCCAACATTATGAAAGTTCACTTCCACCAAATTGGAAGTGTACTTCCATTGAATTGGATGTGCACTTCCAATACACTTCCATTAAATTGGAAATTCACTTCCATTAAGTTGGAACTTAACTTCCAAGAAAAGTTTTATGAAGTTGGTGACCATTGGCAATCGTTTTCTATAAAAAGTAAGGGTTAAAAATCAGAATCGCCTATTACTCATTTTTTTGTATCAAGTGCAAATACTTGTGTAAATATCAGGTTCCTAAACAAAGTCAGGCCGTTGGGATACTGTAAGAGGTCACGAACGAACGAACGAACGTCAGCACAACGGAGAGAAAAACTAATCGTCAAATTTTACACTTTTCAAGTTAACCCATAATACACAATTTATGAATTTAATTCAAAGCAATCCAAAAAATTTGCATACATTTTGTTATTAAAAAATACTTTTTTTTCTAATTTTATGTGAACGATTACAAAAAAATGTATTCGCAACACGTGCGCTGTCACCTTTTTGGTGCTCGGCCATATATTTTATCCCTCGGCTACGCCTCGGGTAAAAAAGAACAGCCTCGCACCAAGAAATGTGTAAACAGCGCACTAGTTGCGAAATCTACTATTTTGTAAAGGAGGTGTATAAACAATTATTAGATAAGCACAACTTAATTTATTAAAACAACAACTAGAAAAGTTGTATAGGTTCAAAGTTTTGTAAATAATTGTTGGTTAATGATTGAATAATTATTTTAAATAATGACACTATTAGCTGATTATATTCATAAGATCGATGCTAAATTGTAAATTGTATAATAATGTATACTTGCACCGTGATTCAGCGCGAGCGGTTGTCTGTCCTTGTCTATCACACCTGCCGATGCTCACAACCCACGTGTTAAGCAACCGCTCGTACACTTCTCTTATACATCCATGGTATGTACTTTATGCTGCTGTTAAAATTAACTAGAACTCCAATTAAATTGATATAGATTTCTAATATACTTCATGATACTACTTCCACAAGATTGATAATACACTTCCACGAAATTGATATGACACTTCCAATATACTTTCATGAAATTGGAAGTACACTTCCATAAAATTGAAAGTGGCACTTCCAATAGTGGTGTACAAAACACTTCCATTGATTATTTACCCCGCGGTCTGTTTTGTATCCTAATGTCTGTAAAAACCTAGTCTTATAAACTTGATTTGGCTCCTTCTTTATATTAGAATGTTTTTCTGGAATTACATTTAGATCCATATTGTTAACTAGGTCAAATGGAAAGAGAAGAATATATTTTGCTGAATATTCCTTGTGGGATAGTGCTTCTCTTCGGTAAATCGTAACATTTTTTTAAATATTTTCCAATAAACAGCCGTTTTTCTTCAAAACTTAGTTTACTGAAGTATTCAAAAATAGCTTGTGTGTGTGTAGTGCGAGTAATTGAACATAGAGATAAATCAGGTATAATTTCGAATGTAAAGGTGGTTACTACTTAGATAGAGAATGTATAAAACGATAGAGTAGAAAATGATTATTATTCCACCCAATATCTGAGTCTTAATGTTTTTTGCAACAGCAAATTTTAAAAATATTTGTAAACACATTAATTAACACGATGTTGACGGGTGATTGTTACTTTCTAATTTCCAAGTTGTATAACTGTTAAAAAATAAACTGCATTCCATAAAAACAGTTTTATCATGTAGGTGAAATCATTTTAAAGAATGCATGTAAATAACAAACATTGTTTTGTATACAAATTAATATACGGTGACTCTAAGTAGTGTGCGAAAGTGAAAGGTAAATACGGACTGCAGTAAGTGTACTAGAGATAATTAGGTCTACATTCTAAAATTAGATAATGATGGGAAAGCAATATCCGGTTTATATCCAACCATTCATAAGTAGAAAACGTGTTTAGTGAGGCTACGTGTGGATACGTTGTATAAAAAAATATTTCAGTTCAACGTATGGTTATTATTGAACAGAATTTCCCAACCGATGGATTGGTAGAAACGGACCTGTAGGTACACTGGCCGCCCAGATCACCACATCTCACACCTTTAGACTTTTATCTGTGGGGCCATGTTAAGTCGTTAGTATACGGGTGGAGTAAACCAACTTCAAGAGAAGAATTGATTGAACGAATTTTTGATGCGTTTACCAACATTCGTGACCATTTCGCAAATATCGAATGGAAAAGAGAGCTACGAAGACGTATGGAATTGTGTGTGGAGGTTGGTGGATCTCATTTTGAACAACTGTAACCATTTTTGTTTGTCACCTAGTTATTTTAGTTTTTTGTTTTATGATAATTTTAAGACTTAAGCAGCTGTTAATAAAATTCTCTTTACTTACTTTTACATTTTTCTTCGACCGCCCATATCTCCTTAGGGGTTAGGAATTGGGAAAAATTGCTGGATAAACGTATATTAATAGTTTGAGTTGTAATAACAATTGTCCACAAAAGAGTAAGGTGATCTGAATCGCGCTTTTGAGGAGTCTCGTAGCTCAATCAAGAGCAAATCTGAAATTTATTGTAGCAAACGTTACAATGTTTCTGTGACATTATCAAATGTTGATATCGCCTTATTAATAATGTGTCTAGAAGAAAAACAGAGAATGTTTTACGATAAAGAATCCAGAATAAAAACAATTTTAATACCTCTTTTTTTTCTATTATCAACAAATCTATTCTTAATATTACAAAACTACAAAATGTTATTCTGACATATAGTTACATACTTTCATTTACAAGAATGTCTTCCACACAATCAATACAATAATTAACTGATCTATTATTGTAAATTCCGAGACCAAAAATACAATTCATTTTATATATGTCAAGCTAAATCTCACTTCTTTTTTTAATAAAAAAACAACATTCCTAAACGTACAGTGCATCCCATTTTGGTTGGGACAGCCAGATATCTCGGTTGTTGTTGAAGATAGAACCTTGCGGTTTCGGCGGTTCTATGCCACTTTTTTGTGAAACTGAAGATGGCCTGAACGGATTTTGCCTAACGTCTTTCGTTTATAAATTACAGGGTGTTTTTGAAAATCCACACTTTTTGGATCCCCTCCATATCTAAGAAGTTGCTCAGCGATAATGTCAAATTGAAAACTTATTTTTTTTCCTTCAAAATGATATATAATATATAAACATGAAGTTTTCAAAAATGCTCCAAAATTACTAAAACATTGAATTTTAATAGAGTGCCATGAATTTCAAAGTTTTACTACAGGGATTATTATTTGTGATTTTTTTATAGTAGGTCATGGATGCTACAAACATTGTTGTTGACTTTGGGAGCATTGTTTTATTAAGTGACTTTGGAGAAATCAACACATCTGCTGTCATGATGATAGATTTTGATGCGTTTTATTGTTTGTGTTTGGCGATTTTGTTAATTTGTGAAATTTTATAATAGCTGAAAGATTTTTTCAGAACAACGAGAAGTATGATATCATACAATGTTTCAATCAATGCCATGAAAATGTTGACGAAGCATTAGAATTTTATTTAAACGGGTAAACTAGTAATTTACAAATTCTTTATTATAAGTGTTTTGTAACTGTGGTTTCCTATTAGTGGAGTTGATCGGCCTATTTCCACAGTTTATGCTTTTTGAGCGCGACGTTTCGGAAGCGGACTCTGCTCCCGTCATCAGGCTTAGTCCTGCGAAAACAGTCCTTCTCAGGACTAAGCCTGATGACAGAAGCAGAGTCCGAACGTCGCGTCAAAAGCATAAACTGTAAATACCGATCAACTACTAATAGTAATTTACAATAAGACTTTATATGACATATTGTTTTTAAAACGTTAGATATCCAGAGAGGCGTCAACCTAGTCGAGCAACGATATTTCGACTAAAGAATAATCTACTAAATTATGGTGCGTATTCTAAACCCCGACCCTAGACGTATAACAAGGAAAATAATGAATTGGATGAAATAAATGTATTAGCCAGCGTCTGTGTCTCTCCTCAGACTTCTGGTACGAAGTTAGAAAATGACACTGGCGTTCCCCGATCACGGGTACAAAGGATTAAAAAAAAACACAAATTGAAACCCTACAAAGTGAATATTGTCCAGCATTTATACCCTGGTTATGCAGCGAGGCGTGTGAATTTCTGTAATTGGTTTTTGAACTAAACTCGAAGGGACAATAATTTTGCGAGTAAAATCATATGGTCAGACGAAGCCCATATAAGCAGTGCCGTTTTATTTAACAGGCAAAATACAAGGCACTGGTATGATGAAAACCAACACCTAATTTTTGAGCAACAACGACAGGGTCGATTTGGTTTTAATGTAGCCTGTTTCTTATTGGGGACATCTATAAAATACCGCATTTTTGAAGGGGCTCTCAATGCGATTAGGTACTTGGCAATTTTAGAAGAAGTAATACCAGAATTCCTGGAGAATGTCCCCTCGCCTATCTTAATGCCATTTACTTTCAACAAGACGATGCCCCTGCCCACAATTCTAGGTCGATTGTGCCGTTTTTAGAAGAAACTTTCCAGGACCATTCGATTGGAACAAATACACCCATTAGGTGTTTTTTTGGGGTTTTTTGAAAAATAAAATATACGGTAAGAGGCACAGTAATATTGAAGAACTTCGTGCAACAACAGAGGCAGTTTTCCAGAATTTACAAAATCGTCCTTTCATAATTTTAAATGCATTAAGACGTGTTAAGAAATTGTGTCAATTGTGTGTTAGGGAAAATGGATATCAATTAATTTGAACAATTCAATGAATAAGTTACCGAATGATTTCGAAATGAAATAGTATGAGTAAATACTTAATTAGTTGCTTATTCTACATTATGAACTTTTTATTTGTTGCCATTAGTTACCTACGTTTTGTGTTTTGTTAGTGAATTAGTGTTAGTATTGTTCTTGTTCCTTTCATGGAAAAATCACAAGTAGTATTTCTTCAATTTGAACTTTTTTTGTATGAAAAATCCATAGCCTACTATTAAAAATCAATGTTTTAGTGATTTTGGTGCATTTTTGAAGAATTTATGTTTATATATTATATATCATTTTGAAGGAAAAAACAAAAAGAATTTAATGAGGTGATAAAATACAGGGTATTCCATTAAAAAAATCATAAGTTTGAGTCGTATCTCCATAACCATACCCCGAAAAAAAAAATTGAGTGCGCCACTGAATTCTACATAAAATTCTCTATGGGATAAGTTTTCAATTTGACATTATCGCTGAGAAACTTCGTAGATATGGAGGGGGTCCAAAAAGTGTAAATTTTCAAAAACGCCCTGTAACTTATGAACGAAAGAAGTTAGGAAAAATCCGTTCAGGAGATCTTGAGTTTCAAAAAAAAAAGTGGCACAGGACCGCGAAAACCGCAAGGTTCTATCTTCAACAACAACCGAAATACTTGGCTGTCTCAACCAAAATGGGATGCACTAAATTTTCATTACGATAATTAAATTTAATCCCAATGATATAAAATTTTTCCCTTTCTTAAAGAAGACTTAACGATAATTAATTTTTAAATTTAATCGTTCTGCCGGATTCCTAATTCTACTGGATCTGCGTAATTGCAAATGTTGATCATTTTGATTATTAAGTTCTGTTTCATCCTTTTTATTTATTTCTATCATATTTGATTCATTACACTGCACAACAGCATTTCTGATGATTGGGTTATGTTACATGATATTAGTCCAATTTTTGATGACGATTTCAATTCCGTGATTGAAATTTATGTATCAGCTATAGTTAAAAAAATATGACACGGGTGTTTTTTTATAATAAAACACTATAAATTTAGAGATAATTCTAATTTATTTAATTCTTATAATGAAAAAAACTTTCTCTTATATGATTTTCTTGCTAAAGCTGAAGGCAGAGAGCTATTCTGAATGCTCCAACAATAGTCAGCCATCATGTGTGCGTTCTAGTAGCCCTGATAGCGTTCCTCCATGGTACGGAGGTCCTGGTGGAATCGCTCGCCCTGTTCTTCACTTAGGTCCCCAAGATTGGCGGGAAAATAGTCCAGGTGGTTGTGAAGAAAGTGTAACTTGATGCTCATGTTACATCCAAGCCTTTGAAAGTGACTCAACCGTTGTTCGACGTGTTGACAAAATTCAGAACTTTTCTTATTTCCCAAAAAATTTTTAACAAACCAAACAAACTCATTCCATGCCGTTTTCTCAATCTCTGTCATAGTGTCCGTAAAATTTGAGTCTTTAATTAATGATCTTATTTGTGGCCCGTCAAAAATTCCCGCTTTTATCCTTTCTGCACTCAGTTTTGGAAACTTTTTTGATAGGAAAAGGAAACAATTTCCATTTTTGTCAAGACCTTTTACAAATTGTTTTATAAGTCCTAGTTTTATATGTAACGGAGGCAAAATTATACGATCCCTTGATACTAAAGGGGGGTTTATCACGTTCTGTTGTCCTGCAACTAGCGATTCCCGAGGAGGCCAATCTTTTTTAATCCAATGTTGATATTTAGCTCTACTGTCCCACAAGCAAAGAAAACAGGGATATTTTGTATAACCACCTTGTTGGCCTAAAAGTAAGTTGACCATTTTTAAATCAACACATATTAGCCAATTGTGTTCCACATATTTAATTTTGTCTAAAACCAGAGCAATAGTTGTATATTCTTCTTTTACTTTTGTGGAATGAGCAATAGGCAACGACCCTAATTTATTCCCATTGTGTAAGAGAACACATTTTGTCAGGGTATTTTGAACACCCTGTATACGTATTGCGTAATTTTGTTTGTAATTCTATTCACGTAGTTAGATTCCGTATATATATATATATATATATATATATATATATACAAGGTGGTGCAGAGGAAACGCATGTTTTTCAATATTGAATTACTGGGACACAATGGGTTGAAAATAATAAAAACAAGTATTAAATGATAGGTTGTTTAATGCAGTTTTTGAAATTACATACCATATTTAGGTGCGGAAAATAATGTCTTTGAGATGACGTCCTTCTTGCTGGATACCAATTTGGATCCTCTCCTGAAAATTACGGACGGCTCTCTCCAACATTTCATTCGGCACGGCTTCAATTTCCTGACGAATGGAATTCTTAAGGTCATCGAGTGTGCGAGGCTTGTTGATGTACACTTTTGATTTTAAATATCCCCACAAAAAGAAGTCACATATCGACAGGTCGGGTGAGCGAGGGGGCCAGTGAACATCAGCAAATCTCGAAATCACATGTCCTGGGAACATTTGTCGAACCACTTCCATGGATGCTCTCGCCGTGTGAGCTGTGGCACCATCCTGCTGAAACCAAATGTCTCTCATGTTCACTTGACGCCTTTCAAGTTCTGGACGAAGGAAGTTGTTTAACATTTCAACGTAGCGAGCTGATGTAACAGTAACTGCAATTCCTTCTTCTTCAAAAAAATAGGGTCCGACAATCCCCAACTTTGAAATGCAGCACCACACTGTTACCTTTAAACTGTGCAGAGGTCTTTGGTGTAATTCTTGTGGGTTCTCCGATGCCCAATACCGACAGTTTTGAACATTGACGTAACCGTCAAGATGAAAATGTGCTTCATCACTCGTGAAGACTGTAACATCAGGATCTTCCGTAAACATTTCATCCATTATGCGACAAAACTCACTGCGCTGTACAAAATCCCTTCATTAAGCTGCTGGACGATCATTATTTTGTACGGATGGAACTTGAGGTCATCATGTAAGATGCGGTGAAGCGAACGACGTGACATACCCAGCGCTACAGCATGTCGTCTAGTCGATCGTCTAGGACTACTAACAACTGCCGTTCTGGCTCGGTCTACATTTTCCGGAGTACGAACTGAACGGGGAAGACCAGGTGGTTTCTTTTTCATCACAGAACCAGTACTTCTAAACGCTGCAACCCATCGGAGTACGGTATTTCGATCAGGCACTGCACCTCGACGTCCAACTCTAAAATATTGACGGAAAAGACGTTGCACTGTGACTACAGAATCATTGTTTCTAAAAAACTGCTCGACAACGAACACACGATGTTGTACGCTCCAACGCTCCATAGCGACTGAAATGGCATTGTATGGGCCGTCTGCCAACATTCGTTCAAGGTCAATATCCCCTCACGTCGCCGAGTACTAGCTGTTCGAAAAACATGCGTTTCCTCTGCACCACCTTGTATATATATATATATATATATTTTGTTGTCAAGTTGAGTTTTATAGATAAATTTGTTTTACGTGTGTTGCGACCTTTAGGGATGGTGTGTGGCAAGCTTAAGTTTTTTTGTTTGTGAATTACTATTCTGTAATTTAGATTGTTTTTCCTTATTATTCCCCGTTTATAGAAGTTTTATTAGCGTATTATTTGTAAATAGTTGTATATAAGTTTAAATAAGGTTTATTTCGTTTGATTTCCTTAAAATTTAAAGAAAGAACGTAGATTTATATGTATATGATGTCATACTGGCGACATGAAGTCGCTTAATTATAGTGGTTCAGATTAATATTGAGTATGTTGGTTTTGAATCGTAGAGGAAGAATGTGGGACCAACTGTTTTAACTTTAATGAAAATATAGGGACACGTTTCACGCTGATTTTGCTGACGTTTAAACTTTTGAAAACTATCGAGCCCTTACGGTGGGAAACGAAGTTTATGTGTTAGGGGTACCTTATTTTCTCCTTCCGTTTTTTAATTGGTGGAATTAAATTAGATGAGATTTTTTGTGAGTAGTGGGATTTAAAAATCCAAGATGGATTTTTGGTAATAATTTGGTTGATTCTGAAACTGATCGTGCTCTCGAGTAGTAGTACGGTGACGTTTGTTGTTACGGTTTTAAGGGGTGGTTTAGAACGTTGATATATTGGACCTTGTGGTGTTTAACGAACGTACTTTTGTGTAGTAAGGGTAGTTAAGCTACTTCTGAAGAAGACCTGTGAAGGGATTTTAAGTAAAACTGTTCAATCACCAAAGGATTATACCTAGTGCCGATTTCGATTTTCCGTAATCAAGTCACCTAGAGATCATCGTCGTGTTATATTAGTGCTTCGGTGAACTCATTGGTTTATATCGCTTTTGCGGATTTATTAACATTAACGTTCTTGAAGTGCCACTTATTTGCCGTGCAAAGCGTGTTGAAATATAAAGAAACTTTCGCAATATAATAAAATTATATTTAATTAAATAAAGTTAATAACCTTTTGGACTGGTAGTGTAAATAAAACTATTTGAAAGATACAAGTTAACAAGCAAGTTAAGCGCACAAATTATTATTTTAAAAGAAGTTTTTTTAATTAATGCAGTAACATTTTACCGAGATTCAAATAAGGAATTGTTTGTGTACAAAAGAATATTAGTGAATATTTGCATTCACCATTCTGTCAGAGCAGTGAGATTCCATTTCCGTACTAGCTGTAACCGACCACCTGGTTCGTTTTCAATTGTTGTAACACAGGGGAGGTGTTAATCTAGAGATTAAGGTAGTATAATATTGTGTTTTTTTATTAAATATTTGCAAGATTTTTTGTGTGTGTACCTCGAATTGTTTTTTTTTTGTTGACGAAGGTGTTACGTGCAAACTTCAACTTTGTGCTAAAACTTACCCCAACAGAGGAGATACCTTTATATAGGACTTGCCGGTAGCTCGGTCACGGTAGAGATGGATGGGTCCCACAGTGATACAGATGAATACAGCTGAAAGAGAAGAGAAGGGCGCCAGCTAGAAGGATAAAACAGCCAGCCCTAGATAATTAGTTAATTTGCCACTTTTCTAGCCAAGTAACGAAAATGTTCAAGGATCTGAGCACTAGGAAAAAATAATTGTAAAGTAGAAAGTCCCCAAAACAAAAGCGGTATATTAATTTCTAATAATGGCAGTATATAGTTTGCATTTGTATGTACACACATATATAGATAATTTATTTACATTCCCTAAAAAAAAAGTAAAAGAGAGATAATTCCCTAAATAAATAAGTAATTCACTCGTGTTACACAAATTGTTAACCACAGAGAATACATCAAATATTTGTGCTCTTAAATACACAATATAGCAAGCCACCCAAAGAATCTAATACTAGAATTTAGAAAATGAAATTAAGTGAAATTTACATCCAAAAATGGCAAAGTAATATTATATAGAATTGCAAAGTTATGCTAAAACATAAGATTTATAGTCTTTAGTAAAATACAGTAAACAGGTAATTTAAGCATTCCCCAAGTTGTAAAGGCACATATAAATAATAGATTATAGTAATAATGCAATTGCTATGAATAACTTACAATAAACAACAATAAGAGAATTGATCAGGTGGTTAATAAAACCTTTTAACTCGAATCTGTTGAGCTGAATGCATCCAGTTACACAGTTTCTTACAAAACGGTGTTTAATTACATACATTACCAATAGCCATGCTATTTTTATACTCAAGCATTTTACCCAAAGCAATTTACTGTAAAAGCGCAAAAATTTGTGCCATAGCACTTAAAGTTTTATCACAAACATGTACATAAATCTATGCAACTTTTAGGATTGGTCACAGATTAACCAAAGGTATCCTAAAGATACTGAATACGAGTAATTTATAACTTATCTTTACATCCCCGCCTGTCGGAAAGTTACAATTTCAAATATTCACAGGTGTGGAAGTCAAATTTCTTGCTAATTAGGTAATAAGAAACACACTTCATCAGCGAAACAGTATACGAATTATATACAAATGTATATATAGTTACACAGCATACCAGTTTATTTAGATTGTGTACGAGAAGTATTTTATGTGGCGTACCAAAGTTATATTGTATAGCATACGAAAAGTAATTGTATAGCATACGAAAAGTACCTCTAAAATTAAATATATATAACTAAATGAAAGTATGAATAGCAATCTTACCTTCGATGAGGTAAAGAATCAGAAAAGTATTATTTAGTAACGTTGAGAAATGGATTCAGTTAATTTCGAGTATGAGTTCCCCTAAAATAAAAATAAAGCTAGCAACCGTTTAAGTAGGTTGTTACATTCTTACCAGCCAATCTAGAGTATAAACACAACTTCGTAGTTAGAGAAATTTGTGAGGTGAAGTTTAACCCCTTTAGCTAATTGGTTTATTGTTTTTGTTAATCGATTTAGTTCTTGAATCGAAACAGATCAATTTCCTGAAAGTAAAACGTGGTAGAAGAACAAAAAAACCAATCGTGACAAAAGCTCACCTGTTTTTCGTATTTCCTACATATCCGATATAAATCGTTTGTCCCCACTAATCATAGTGATTTGGCACAAAATTTAGAAAAATGTTATAAACCGATAATCATCGATGGGCTAAATAAAGTCCAGAAATTTACATTTTTCTTTTAGTAAACACAAAATGGATTTTCCTTCGCCAAGCACAGACCGGAAGTAAGTGAAATTAAAAGTCAAATATGCCAATGTCAAACGGATATATACCAGTGATACCCAACACATGAAGTTGAAATATAACATATAAGTGACCATCAAAAGGTTTACCTAACAACTACAGAAAATGTTTTTTTTTAATTGTGAAGCGTAATATATTCAAGAAACTACAGAGATAAACTTAGAGAAATGTTATTATTTTTAGAGAAATAGAAAATTTAAAGAAACACGAGAATTCATTAATTCTAATAGATCGCAAAAATTTACTTAATAATACAGCAAAAGTAACGAATGTAACAAAGGTTTGAAAGCGGAGTTGTGTATCTTTTAAATTAATTTGTTGCTTTGGTTTAGTTATTGTAATTAATCATAACTTTGACGCTCCGCCTTCACACTTTTTTATTTTAGTAGTAAAGGGCACTTGGCCCTGAAGTAGTATGGTTACATAATCCACAATATATCTATAGATTAAACAATTTAGAACGGTGTCACGCAGAATTCTGATCAGACATCCTGTCGCCCATTAAGCATTTGCTATTTTTTTTATACGCATTATCGTATGTTTACATTTATATTATTTTTTTATTTTATTATAGCTTTGTTTAGGTTTTATAAATCGTTTTAATTCTGTGAAAACCCTTTTGTGTTACATAAAAGTTCTTTTTGCAAATTGCAAGTTTACCGGTAGTTTAGAAGCGTAAATTTTAACGTAACGAAGTGACAGTTTTTTTATTATTGAGTAATAGCGTTGATGATATTTAGTGTTTTATTTGATTTTTTCTAGTTGAGTATTAATTCATTTAGAGTGCATTCTATAGCTTGTTTTTTTTGTTTTATTTTGATTATTATTTAATGCTTTATTATTTACACTAAGGTGTAGTAACGTAACGTAAATTTATTGAGTGTTGATCACGCTTTTATTTGACAGGCGTGTAGTGCTATTTTGAAGCCCTATTTCAGGTGGTTTCCTGAGTTGCTGTCCAGCACACCTGGGATTGATTGTGGATAGGTAAGCGTATGTTTTTTGTTTGTTTAGACACGCTATGTACTCGTAATTTTGGCACGACATCTCTTATTTTGACTTCTAAACATTCTGGCGCCCAAAAACCGACTGATTACGTCTTCATCTCCTATTTTGACTGACGTACGTTTTACTATTCTGGATGTGCAAAATTTAACAACATCATACCCACACCCAAAACGCTGACTAGTCGGGGCAAAAAGGCCAATTTATCTGTAATCCCGTTCTACCACCCGTTTATACCGTTACAATTTTAGACTACGTTTTGATGAGTCTATGAATAGACGCCAGTCATTAGAAACGTAATTTTGAAGTCCCATTGCAGCCATTAAACCAGGTACATCTTTACAAGATACGAAATCATTTTTTTTAGCAAAATATTTGGGGAGAATTTGTTCTCTTGTGGGGTAATAAGAAATTTTCGTTTCCTTTGTTACCAAGTTTATTTGTTTTAGCCTAGAAGCCAAAATTTCTGAAGCAGCCTTTGACAGTCCCCGATCTCTGACAAGGTCGTTTAAATCATCTTGGTTGAATAATTTTGGCGCTTTCAGGTCACATTCAAAGTCACTATCACTACTGTCAGTTTTCGCCTCAAAATGTATAGGCTCATCCTGTCAAGCATCAGCTTGAGGTTCAAGTGATATTTTAGGACTCAAAATACGTCTATGTGCCGACCGTATGGAAGGATATTCCCAATTAGCTCGATTTTTTCGGTTAATGCCAGTTGTGTTCACCAAACAAAAATAACAGTCGTCGTGGTGGTTCAAGGGTTCAGTCCAGATCTTAGCGGTTTCGTATCTAAAGCTATTCCTTTTCTTATTTGTCCACAAACGTAGAAACTCAACGCACGTTTTGCATACCTTTTGCGGAATCCAAGGCTTGTCCTTCATTTCCAGTGTGTGACCAAACTAATTTTTGTAAGCCTCAATCACGAACGCTGTCACATTCAAACGGTATTCTTTAAATATATACTCTTCAAATGAAACAAAAATGATTTGGATCATTGACACAGACTCTTCTTGACGATGCCATATCAAATTATATTAAGAAAAAATAATATTTTCTTAATTACAAGCAAATTAACACACTAACACAGCGATTTTTTCGTGAAAACTATATCTCATAAACAAGAGCTGTCACAAAAACACAAAAAAACTGAGGGTATATTTGAAATCAGCGACGTCAAATTAGTAAACATCACGTGATAAAAACCAATCATCAGACAAAAGTGGCCATATTGTAGTGCAGTGTTATTTTCAGACACAGAATTTCTTGGGTTTTCCAACTCACTGTTTTCAATATTTACATTTTCTGATGTAGATTCATTAGCCATTTCATTATAATCAGTTGATTTCCTCAAATTAATGTCAAAATAACAAGGCTTCAATGAATCTGCATGGAATTGCTGTAACGAGTCTCCTATTTTTACTAAATACGTAACTGCACTTAAGATTTTTACAGTAGTACCAACCCACTTTGTCCCTTCTTTAAGACCCTTATTTTTACGTAATACTTTTTCGCACACATTATATAATTTTCTATGTTTAATACTTATTTCACTTTTCTGTTCTATAATGTGACTAGGCTTGATAACATCAAATCTAGTTCTAGGCTTTTGTTTAAAAATCATATCATTTGGAGACAAGCCTATACTGTTTGGAGTGTTTCGATACAAGAATAAAAAATGTTGTAATAGTTTATCTGTAGATATTTTTGTAATCATTTAAATTTGATTCTTATCTCATTACATTTAGACTTTACGTCTGTTTTACATACATAAAGACAAAATTGACATCGATTGGGGCTTGTACTTCTACAGCGCAGTTGGTTAGCGCGGTACTCTATCAAAGTACGGGTCGTAGGTTCAAATCCTACTAGAGGTATACTTTTTATTTGCGTGTTTAATAACATTAATAATAATTTTTAATTTTTGTAATCGGTTTACTTAGTACATCATCTAAACTATCTTTTAGCTCCTGCATATGCGACAATTATTTCTCTAACAATTTTTTTGTTGTTTGAACACTTCTTTCTGCTATACCATTTGATTACGGAGGATATGGCGGACTTTTAATAGATGTAATATAATTTACAAGCAAAAATTTTAGAAATTTATTAGACGTTAAAGGAGGGCCGTTGTCACTAATTGATTTGGTAATCCCACTATTGCAAAAGTTTTACACACTTTGTCTATGTTGTCATTATGTGGATATATAACCATTTCGTTCGTGTATCAATAATTAACAGGTAAGTACTATTGTTTTTAAAGAAAAAATCCACATGTACCCTTTCAAAGTTTCGTGATGTTTTTGACCAAGGAACTAGTTCACAAGTTTTTTTAAACGTTGAGACAATTGACAAGTTTTGCATTGTAATAAACGTTCAATATCGTCATTCATTTTTGGCCACCAACAATAACTTCTCATTAACATTTTAGTGCAAGTCATTCCCCAATGTAATTCATGAAATATCTGTAAGATTAATTCTTTTTTCTAAACCACTATCTAATAAGCAGTACAAGAAATTTATTTGTTATCAATGTTTGAACTACTTTTCTTCGGATGACCTTCTACAAAAACATGTCATTCAATGTCATCAACTTAATCGATGCTCAATTAGGCTGCCTACTGAAGCAGAAATGTTTCTGCAGTTCAAAAATTTCCCATTCCAGGAAAAGGTACCGTTTGTTATTTATGAGGATTTAGAAAGTATTTTAGAAAAGTGCACAAATTCAACATGTCCTGGGGGTAATACTCTATTTCATTCCAAACATATACTCTTCAGCATTGCTTACTGCTTGAAGTGTTCATTCAATGATTCTTTATCCCGATTTAGGCTTTATAGAGGAAATAATTGCATTCAATGGTTTGTTAAACAGCTTCGAAGTATTGCACATTGGACCACTGAAATAATCAATAAAATGATGCTTATGAATACTGTAACTCTCAACCAGGTTGAACACTTTGAAAGCACTACCATTTGTCACATTTGCGAAAAACCATTTACTGATTATGATATAAAAGTTAGAGACCTTAGCCATTTTACTGGAGCATTTCGGAGAACATCACGTCAGAATTGTAACCTAAGCTATAAAAACTCCCACATTCTACCAATTGTTTCACAATTTATCGGGTTATTATTCCCATTTCATTATTAGAGAATTGGCTAGTGTTCCCGGTTCGATTTCACTGCTGGCCATAAACAACGAAATATCTCTTTTACGAAAATGATAGAAGGGACTAAGATTAAGTTTAGATTTATTGACACTTTCAGATTTATGAGCAGTAGTATTGAAAAGTTATGAGACTATTTGGAAAATAGTAACAATGATGAAGAATTTTTTCTACTAGTTCGCAAAGGTGTGTTTCCTTATGAGTACATTGATACTTGGGATAAATTAAGTGAGACCAGGCTCCCTCCCAAGGAAGCGAGTTTTACACACGCGGTTAACGTTTGGAACAAATTTAGTATTAAATCACTAAGTGAATATTCGAATTTGTATCTAAAAACAGACGTTCTATTTTTAGCGGATATTTTCGAAAATGTTCGGCAAACTTGTTTAAGTACTTATAAACTTGATCCTCTTCACTATCATACAGCCCCCAATTTAGCATTCAATGCTAGGCTTAAAATTACGCAAGTAAATTTGGAACTATTTGCAGACATTGATATGCTAATGTTTATTGAAAGAGGAATTAGAGGCAGTGTAGCTCAATGTTCTAATCGGTATGCTAAAGCTAACAATAAGCACATGGGAGAAAAATTTGATCTTACCTCCGAAAGTGTGTATTTAATGTACCACGACGTAAATAATTTATATGAAGCCACCATGTCTGAATTTTTACCATTTGGCGAATTTTCTTTTGTCGATGAAGCTAATTTTGAAACTTTGGATTTAATAAATAATCCCGATGATTAGGAAATTGGTTATATAATGGAGTGTGATTTAGACTATCCCATATAATTACATGAGGCTCACAGTGATCTACCATTGTGAAATGTATGTTTGCTTGTCGATACTGGGGTCGAAGTGATTCGAAATGCGTTTAAACAACGCATTGTGTCGTACCGACTGTCACCATGCAATACGCATATTGCTGTGTCCACCTTTATGGCAGACGTTAAAGGGAACGTATTGAAGGTAGTACAAAATCAGTTGCGGAAACACTACTCCTTAAAATGTAATGTTGAGCTGTTTGGTTTACACTTTTTGAACAGTAGGGAAAGCACAGAACTGAAATCCTTTCAAACTAAGTATGATATTCTAAGTGTAGGGACGGTGTTAGAAGAGTATTTTCAAAGAATAAGTGAAATATCGGATGCAAAGCAATCTGAATTTCAGCATAAAGATTCTGGTAAGTGTGAGTCATGACTATTGGTGCAATCGATTAGTAACAACTGTTTTAGGGTGGTCCCTGGTGCAATTCGTGTATATAGAGGTAAACCTGCTGAAATTTTCTCCCACCACGGGTTCATCATATATGACTGTCCCCGCCGAAATCGCACATAAGCACGCCATAGTCAATGTAAAAAATAATGATAATTGCTGCTTTGCATGGGCTGTTGTATCGGCACTAGTGACACCAAAGGGTCTACCGCAGCGGACAACGTCTTACCCTGATTTCCAGACATTATTCAACTGGAATGGTGTACAGTTCCCTGTTAAGCTGACGAATATTTCAACGTTTGAGACCAATAACAACATTTCCATTAATGTTTATGTGTTAGACGATACGTATCGAAATGGTCACCAAAGCCAAACAGGCAGTCCATGTTAATTTATTATTATTAGTCAGTAACCAAACAGATAATCAGCATTATGTATGGATAAAAAATTTTTCTCGTTTACTTAGCAACCAAATAACTCGGCGGAACGGAGCAATGTATTTTTGTGATGCATGATTGTATTACTTTAGATACGAGGAGCAATTAACCCGACACGTGTCACACGATTGTAACTTCGTATATACAAAATTACCGGACGTGAAACAAAAAAAAGACATAACCGGCGAATTCTACGCGGAAAATATACTCGCGTTTCGGAACTATCAGAAATAAATGATTCTACCATTCGTAATATATGCAGATTTTGAAGCGCTCTTAGTACCGGTAGATACGGCTGAACCAGATCCCGAAAAACCGTTCAAGATAAATACGTGTAAACACGAACCATACTCGTTTAGTTATTATATTAAGTGTAGTGTAAACGATGCGTGGTCTAAGTTATAGCTGTGTAGGGGGAGTAATGCAGGGGAGATATTTATAAGACGACTGGAAAGTGGTGTAAAACGGATATATAATGAACATTTCAAAGCTATTGTTCCAATGATACCATTAACGGATGAACAACAGGTTACGTATGAACGCAGTGTATGTTGTTACATATGCGGCAAGCACTTTACGGGCGATCCGACAAATCCGAAAGTACGAGATCACTGCCACGTTACTGGTAAGTATCGTGGTGCAGCACATTCAACGTGTAACTTAAACTATCAGGTACCTACATTTCTCCCCGTTTTTCTACATAATCTCAGTGGTTATGATGTTCACCTGTTCATTAAACAGTTAGCGAGTGAAACGGAAGAAATTACCGTACTTCCTGTTAACAGTGAAAAATATATAACGTTTGGTAAGCACATTTTTGTGGATGAATATGTCAAGTCATGGTATCAGGGAAAAGAAATACATTAATTTACGTTTCGTCGATAGTTGTAGATTCCTGGCTGCATTCTTAGATACTCTATCTCAGAATTTATCAGATGATCAATGTATGGAGGTACGGAAATATTTTAGTAATGATAGCGACTTCAACTTAGTGAGAAAGAAAGGTAGTTTCCCTTATGCGTACGTAGACAGCTTTAGTAAATTGAACGACGTCACGGTGCCATCATATGACAAATTCTACGATAAAATGCGTGATGTAAATATTTCCGATGACGAATACTGTCGCGTTCTACTGGTATGGGATCACTTTAAGTGTAATACACTAGGTGATTATGCTGATATTTATTTAAAATCAGATGTGTTGTTATTGGCTGACGTGTTTGAAAACTTTAGGAGATTATGTATGGGTGTGTATCGGTTAGAACCTGCACAGTATGTCACTTTGCCTGGATTGGCGTAGGATGCCATGTTGAAATGTACGAAAGTAGAGCTAGAATTACTGACGGATATGGATATGTATCACTTTTTTAAACAAGGTATTCGGCGTGGGGTAAGTACTTGTATCAAGCGGAGAAGCATCGCTAATAACGAGTTTGTTCCAAACTATGATCCTAAACAACCGAAAGTGTTTCTACAATATTTGGACGCTACGAACTTATATGGGTGGAGTATGCGGCAATACCTGCCCCACGGCGGGTTTATGTGGTTACCTCAAGAGGAAATAGATCACTTTGACGTATTAAAGATTGATGATGACGCCGATGTTGGATTTGTACTGGAGGTTGATATACATTATCCCCACCATCTGCATGACGAACACGATTATCCGTTTTGTCCTGAAATGATCTGCGCACCACATTCCCAGGAGAAGTTAATCCTTAACCTGTGTGATAAGACCAACTACGTTATACATTACCTCTATTTAAAACAATGTATAGAGCATGGCTTAATTGTTACTCGTATTCATAGGGTTTTACGCTTTCGTCAGAGTCCGTGGCTAATACCATACGTAGACCTTAATACAGCTCTCCGCAACACAGCACAGAACAAGTTCGAAAATGATTTCTATAAAATTATGAATAATGGCGTGTTTGGTAAAACAATGGAAAATGTCGATAAACGAAGAGTTATTAAACTGTTAAGACATTGGGAAAATAACGGTCGTCGGGTAGGTCTAGCACGGTACGTTGCAAAACCGCAATTTAAAAATTTTATTCAACTCACTGACCAATTGTTTGGGGCGGAATTGTCGAAACAGGTAGTTACGTATGACAAACCCGTCTATGTCGGATTCAGTATTAGATGTTTCCAAAATTATAATGTATCGGTTTTTTTATATCTTACGAGCTCATTATGGCAAGAATGTCACGTTGCTCTATACTGACACGGATTCTTTGATTGTTGAGGTAGTAACTGATGATATGTATGCACAGATGCGAAATAATTTAGACGAATATGATACTTCCAACTATCAAAATGAGTTGCATGGTATTCCTACGACTGCTTCCGTCGTTGGACGAATGAAAGATGAGTACGCAGGGAAAGCGATTCAATATTTTTATGGTACTGGATCGAAGTCATACTGTCTGAAGTTTGCTGATAATGAAGTTGTTAAGAAAGCGAAAGGTGTTAAGAAAGTTGTTATTCAGAAAGTGTTGACGGAAGTAGACTAGAAAGCGGTTGCGGAGGGGTCTGATAAAACAGTAATGTGTAAAATGCTTGTGTTTCGATCAACCTATATATATATATATATATATATATATATATATATATATATAAATTGTAATGTATAATTATTAATTTTATTTAATATTAAGATTAGGGATCTCAATTGGGATAGGGTTCTAGGATTTAGTTGAAGATAATATATTTTGTATAAGAAATATCCTATACTTAATTGAATTTGACGTATAAAATTTGCTCTGAATAAGTTTTGCTTTCTAACGCATGCGTTACTGACTTTAAGTGTAAAATAATTAAAACTGTCAAAATTGTCAAATAATTAAGAAATTTTAATGTTTGGATCAAAATGTGAAAATTTAGAAAAGAAAAGGAAAAGATTTGCTTCACAGGTGTTTACACAGGTAAATAATTGAAATTCTTAATTAATAACATAAAACAAATATAGATTGCAGGGAAATACCAATGACAGGGTTATAAAAAAATTTTAAAACTCACAGATACAATCCTTCCTGTCGATTGAATGATGTCTTCAAACTTCAGCTGGAGGCAGGCAATGTTCACTCGGATGTTGTTGTTACGAATATCCAACTGCTATCTCGGTTCTCGAAGACTCCAACCTCCAAACTTCAAGATGTTTTCTTTTCCAAAAACGGCAACCTCCAAACACTTATTTACTATGGTAACTTTTATTAAAAATGGTTTTAAATCCTTATGACTGATTTCGTTTAAAATGTATTATTAGTATTCAAGATTTTTATTAACACAATTTTATTTTAGTTACCGAAAATATAATATTTATTTAAGAGGAATTGTCCGGAAAAATAAAACAACTTTTCACCAAATAAAAATGGAATTTAATTTGGTATATCAGTATTATTTTAAATCGGAAAACATGAAAACAAATTTTACACAAAATCGTGACATCAATTAATCGTACAGCAATGATTTATTAACAACGACAGGTATCGGTGACCGAACTATTTAATTTTGACCGAAGTTATAAAAACAAGTGCTCTCGGAATTATTCGTATCGTAAACTTTCTCGACGAAAATAAATTAGGTTATGTAAACACGAATTTAGCAACACTGTTTTAATCTTTTCACTTTTGAACAAAAACTGGAGAGAATGACTTCCTGAGCTCTTGCTTTTATAGGTTTCTGGTTGCTACAGAAATTTCAATTTTTACAGCCATATTGCAAAATTTACAATGAATGTGATTGGCTAATCAAATTTAAGAATTGTACAAAATGGAATTTTGGCCGTAACTTTCTTATACATGGTCGGAAATGAAATTTAAAACAGAAATGAAAACTATGTGAAATTTCGAATAAAAGGACACCGAATAAGCAATAAATCCTACCACTAATAAACGAAACAACTTAATCTAATAAAATAAGCTACTAACTATACACCCTTACAAGCTACACTAAAATTACTTGCGAAAATGGAATTCTGAGGACAATTTACATAAGAAAACATATCTTTTAAATTCAAAACATTTACTTTAATGAAAATTTTAAGTTTTGTAAATTTGTCTAGAAATCAACTTAGATTTAGCAAAATTTTGCGGATAAAACGCTGTATCCTTATAAAAACTTATTTATATTGTGAAAGAACAACTATTATTTGCTTTAAGAGCAAAAACTAAATCTAATAATATGGAAAAAGTATAAAATTATGTGAAAAATCTAAAATTTACAACGTAACCATACTTAAATTTTAATATGAAATAAATTCATATTAAAAAATGTTTTTACACTTAAAATGTTATGTTTAAGGTTTGTACAACTTGTCTTTATTGTTCACACTACTTATTTGCAATGCATAAAGTTATTTAGTCTTGCATTGAAAATGCCTCATCGTCTAACACTGTTTTGGGATTTTTACACTATAAATTGTACGGCACTATAAATGTTTGTATGCCAAAATGTTCTAAATGTCTTTCTTGTTGTGAATCATTTATTATAAGTTTTGTCACTAATTCACTAACAAAAATGTGTGCGAAAATTGTCTATACTATCCATATTATAACCCTTTTAACTAAATTTTTGTATTTCCTGCTCTTAAAAACTAAACATACCTTATCCCTAACATAATCCTAACTACATAGTCCATGTTTAAACACCTGTGAAATGTCTACTTGCCAAATTAACTTTGAAAAATTGAATTTAATTGTAAAATTGCACTACTAAAATGACTCTACGAAAACAATGATATTTAACATCTTTGACAATCTTGGTAGCAACAAATTGCTTTTTATGATGAAACCAAACTTAGCAAATGATATTCAGATCAATTTATACCAAATAAATTTATTTTAAACACATCGTGAACCAGATTTGTATAAAATTGTGTCTCGCACTTGTATCGAGCCAGAAATTACCCCTTTTATGACCCAAATGTCATGTAAGCTGTCCGATACTTCTATTACCTCTTTCTAAACATCTCAAATTCCCAATTTAAGAATGAAGATATTTTGTACAAGAAAATATTAAGTTCTTTAATTGACCTACCTATTAAAATTAAATTTTGAAATAAGAATAACTTATAGAAGTATGAAAATTTTAGATTCATCTAGGCACCTCAATTTTATGTACATATTTACTTGCTACGCTAGGTTCTTCATTTATCAACACCAAATTTTCTTGTATAATGTTTATAACTTCTTGCTTGTAACCAATGTGATTGATATCGAATTGCTCATCCTTTATAATTCTTTCCACCTTCAAATACTGGATATGCGGTTTATATAAATTTAATCTTTTATTGTAGGGCTGTACCCAGTTTAATTCATCTTTACCAATTCTTATCTTCATATGTTGTGCATCGATAATCAATTTTAATTGCTTAATCAAATCCATTCCGATTATTAACTCCATTTTTAAATTGTTAGTTATAAACCATTGTGTTTGAAAAATCTGTTCCCTACCTTAGCTTCAGTATGTAGCATCCTATTTATAGTGCTAAGCTTCTTATCCGTTGCTGCCATAACTTCTATTTTGTTTATTCTAATGATCTCATCTTTAAATAAATCGTTATTCTCTCGATGATTTTTCCTGTATTAATGAAATTTCTGATCCGGTATCAACTAATCCTAATAAATTTAAATTCTTAATTCTAATGTTAACGAAAGGTAATAAAATGTTTGCAGTTTCTGGTTCTGAATTTTGTTCAATTTCTAAAAATTCCGTAGGATGTTGGTAGTTTGTCTTTACATTGTTGACGAGGAAGCTCGTATTTAAAAATTTTGAACGGTGATCTTGTCAAAGTCCTTTTGTGTGTTCTTTTCTTCATCTTGGGATGCATGTACGATAGCATTGACCCAACTAATCCTTCCACAACTCGGTTCCTCCTTCTCTTCTCGTACCTGGATGTTATTCACTCTCCTATTCTGATCATCCACGATCTCTTGATATGGCCTTCTATTTTCTTTTTGCATATCATTTCTACGATGATCCTTTCCTTCATTCTCTATTATTCTGATGCTCCCGTTCATTATCCTTGGCTTGATTGTTGTAATTAAATCTGTTCCTGTCGTAGCCATTATTATATCCTCCTCGTCTTTGTTGGAAGTTGTTCCTCTCTCTTCCCGATCTATAATTGCCTTCTCTATTGTTGCCATTTTGAAATACTCTCTACGATTATCAGCACGATGATATTGATTTTGATAATCTCTCCTGTCATTTCCATAATTCCTATTATAATTGTCTCTCCTATTTTCCTCTCTTTCGTGCCTGTAATTATATTCCCTTCTGTCATTTCCATAATTCCTAGGGTTAAATTCTCTCTTTTCGTAACTGTTCTGATGCTGTTCGTATGCATCGTATCTTCTTAAAAATTGCAGTAGTGATGTTATATTATCTATATTTTGCAGAATAATGTTTTCTGCCACATTATTCTCCAGTTGCCTTGCTAAATATTGGACTATTTCTTGTTCATTCATCGGTGGTGTGAAGTATCTTGCTATTTGGTATTTCTTCATTACATAAATCTCCCTCGAAGTGCCATAGTTTTTGTCATACTTCGCCCTTGAAAATTCTTCCTTATTACATTTTGTTGGACATCACTCCAATATTGTTTGGTAAATAATTCCTTGAAGTGCTTATAATCGGTACATTGCTCTTGTACTAAATTGTACCATAGTTCGGCATTCCCTTTAAGCATCTTTCTCACCAAACGCATTCTTTGTTTATTGTCCTTAATGTCGTTAAAATATTCTTCTATATTTTTCAAAAATAGCATTGGCGATTCTTGCTTCTTTCCTTCAAATTTATATGGCATCTCTTGATTCCACATGCAATTTTCCCAGCCGATTTGAAAATTTCGAGGTGTTTCACGTTCTTTCAACTCTTCTAGGTCATGATCGTGTATTCTTAGTTTATTGCAAATTTCCCCCTATCTGTTTCTTGTTCTCATCCTTATTCTTATCCACCTGAAAACATATTTGTTCGTGGATGTCTTGTATCCTTCCTACTTTATCGTTTATTTCGTTAGAAGCCTCTTCTCTTAGACGGGTTTCAGTTCTAATGTTTTTATCCAACTTGCCGATCTTGTCATCTGCCTCCTCCTTATTGTCGATAATCGTTCCCCATAACTTATCATTTTCTCGGTGCATGCTGTTACTTAATTCTTCCTTCGTTTTCTCCATTTTATGCACTAACTTTTCTTTATCGTTCTCCCACTTATTCACTTGCCTATTAATACTTTCTTCTAGCCGTCTCATATCCTCCTTTCTATTTTCTTCTAACTTACGCATATCCTCCTTCCTTTCTTCCTCTGCTTCTTTCCTATTTTCTTCAAGCTTGTTGAATTTACTATCAATATTTTCTTCGGCTTTATCCTATTTTCTTCCGCTTCTTTCTTATCTTGCTTCCTATTTTCTTCCGCTTTCATCATGTCTTCCTTTCTACTTTCCTCCGCTTTCATTAGCATGGCGATTATCATGTCCACGTCTAAGGTTTTGCTCTCTTTTACTGGACTTCCCCCTTCTTGTTGTGTTTCAACATCCTTTTCCACTTCCATCTTTGTAACTAGATCCTGTTTTTTCTCTTTTACCTCAATATCTTTAGGTCCGTAAACTTTTCCTGATCTAGTTACCCTACGATCTTGCATTCACTAATTGTATTAACTAAATTTGCCCTTTTTATAAAAATCCTAACACTAATAAACACAATAAACAATAAACAATAACTAATAACAAATAACAATGAACAATGAACGAAAAAATGAAAAACTAAATATCTATAAAATTTTTTTGTGCTTTTATATCCAAAACTTCAAACTAAATCGTGCCCACACGTTGCGGTGCCAATAAATTGAAATGTAAATTATTTTAATAATATAATTGGCTTTATTATTAGATTATGATTAATCTCAATTGGGATAGGGTTCAAGGATTTAGTTGAAGATAATATATTTTGTATAAGAAATATCCTATACTTAATTGAATTTGACGTATAAAATTTGCTCTGAATAAGTTTTGCTTTCTAACGCATGCGTTACTGACTTTAAGTGTAAAATAATTAAAACTGTCAAAATTGTCAAATAATTAAGAAATTTTAATGTTTGGATCAAAATGTGAAAATTTAGAAAAAGAAAAGGAAAAGATTTGCTTCACAGGTGTTTACACAGGTAAATAATTGAAATTCTTAATTAATAACATAAAACAAATATAGATTGCAGGGAAATACCAATGACAGGGTTATAAAATTTTAAAAACTCACAGATACAATCCTTCCTGTCGATTGAATGATGTCTTCAAACTTCAGCTGGAGGCAGGCAATGTTCACTCGGATGTTGTTGTTACGAATATCCAACTGCTATCTCGGTTCTCGAAGACTCCAACCTCCAAACTTCAAGATGTTTTCTTTTCCAAAAACGGCAACCTCCAAACACTTATTTACAATGGTAACTTTTATTAAAATGGTTTTAAATCTTATGACTGATTTCGTTTAAAATGTATTATTAGTATTCAAGATTTTTATTAACACAATTTTATTTTAGTTACCGAAAATATAATATTTATTTAAGAGGAATTGTCCGGAAAAATAAAACAACTTTTCACCAAATAAAAATGGAATTTAATTTGGTATATCAGTATTATTTTAAATCGGAAAACATGAAAACAAATTTTACACAAAATCGTGACATCAATTAATCGTACAGCAATAATTTATTAACAACGACAGGTATCGGTGACCGAACTATTTAATTTTGACCGAAGTTATAAAAACAAGTGCTCTCGAAATTATTCGTACCGTAAACTTTCTCGACGAAAATAAATTAGGTTATGTAAACACGAATTTAGCAACACTGTTTTAATCTTTTCACTTTTTGAACAAAAACTGGAGAGAGAATGACTTCCTGAGCTCTTGCTTTTATAGGTTTCTGGTTGCTACAGAAATTTCAATTTTTTTACAGCCATATTGCAAAATTTACAATGAATGTGATTGGCTAATCAAATTTAAGAATTGTACAAAATGGAATTTTGGCCGTAACTTTCTTATACATGGTCGGAAATGAAATTTAAAACAGAAATGAAAACTATGTGAAATTTCGAATAAAAGGACACCGAATAAGCAATAAATCCTACCACTAATAAACGAAACAACTTAATCTAATCAAAATAAGCTACTAACTATACACCCTTACAAGCTACACTAAAATTACTTGCGAAAATGGAATTCTGAGGACAATTTACATAAGAAAACATATCTTTTAAATTCAAAACATTTACTTTAATGAAAATTTTAAGTTTTGTAAATTTGTCTAGAAATCAACTTAGATTTAGCAAAATTTTGCGGATAAAACGCTGTATCCTTATAAAAACTTATTTATATTGTGAAAGAACAACTATTATTTGCTTTAAGAGCAAAACTAAATCTAATAATATGGAAAAGTATAAAATTATGTGAAAAATCTAAAATTTACAACGTAACCATACTTAAATTTTAATATGAAATAAATTCATATTAAAAAATGTTTTAACATAAAATGTTATGTTTAAGGTTTGTACAACTTGTCTTTATTGTTCACACTACTTATTTGCAATGCATAAAGTTATTTAGTCTTGCATTGAAAATGCCTCATCGTCTAACACTGTTTTGGGATTTTTACACTATAAATTGTACGGCACTATAAATGTTTGTATGCCAAAATGTTCTAAATGTCTTTCTTGTTGTGAATCATTTATTATAAGTTTTGTCACTAATTCACTAACAAAAATTGGAAAATTGTCTATACTATCCATATTATAACCCTTTTAACTAAATTTTGTATTTCCTGCTCTTAAAAACTAAACATACCTTATCCCTAACATAATCCTAACTACATAGTCCATGTTTAAACACCTGTGAAATGTCTACTTGCCAAATTAACTTTGAAAATTGAATTTAATTGTAAAATTGCACTACTAAAATGACTCTACGAAAACAATGATATTTAACATCTTTGACAATCTTGGTAGCAACAAATTGCTTTTTATGATGAAACCAAACTTAGCAAATGATATTCAGATCAATTTATACCAAATAAATTTATTTTAAACACATCGTGAACCAGATTTGTATAAAATTGTGTCTCGCACTTGTATCGAGCCAGAAATTACCCCTTTTATGACCCAAATGTCATGTAAGCTGTCCGATACTTCTATTACCTCTTTCTAAACATCTCAATATATATATATATATATATATATACCGAAATGTTAACAAAATTGCCTTTAGGTCCCAGGATGACAAACGATATCGACTACGTGATACGTGTTCCACATTGGCGTGGGGACGTTGGCGAATACCGGAATTGGAGAATGCTGATTCGTTGAGCGAACTATTGCAGGTTGCTAAGCAAATGAATTTATATTAACCGGAAGGAAAGAAGAATAGTTTGGATACTGACACTTGCTAGTTTCTTTCCTACTACTACTAATTCGTTATTAAGAGAATATATGCTATACAAATACTATGTTATATAAATAAAAAATACGAGAATGATTATTTACTATTTTTTTATTAAAAAAATGTGTACTTATTGCATTATATATGTATCATACAAATCAAAGCACAGTAACATAATGATTTACAATGAAAGTAATAAACGGGTTGCATAGCAGGAAGAGGTGGACTTTCCTCAAGTTCAATAACAGGCTGGGTCACAAATTTTCTGATGTAATCTGCTTTCTCTCTGCCCTTCACATAGACAGAATCTGTTGGCTGAATCAATCTCTCCAGCATTCTTCGAAAGTGGTGTGGTGGTGTATACCCTTCTTCCCATTTAATACAGTGCTGGTTATGCATTAACCAAATAGCTTGACGACGACTCTCTGCATCTAACGTATGCCAGGGATACGGTGATTTAAAAATAAAATGGGCATTATAAATGGCGAGTTCTTTTGGTATAAAAGCTTTTGAAATTTTAAACCCTTGTACATCGACTATGACGGACATTGTATTACAACTGTCGTACTGCTTTGGTTAACGCGTTGTATGTAACTAAACGATCGTAGAGTATAACGCAGTATGCTGTCGTATTGGCAGCTATGTTTGCCGCTGTTTCAAACTCCACACGAAGAACTACTGCTTTAGAGTGCAATGCTTCTTTTTGATTTGAGCAATCTACGACAATCAGCGGTGCAGCTGTGGTAAATTGCGTAGGGGTGAGTAATGGTTGCCCATCTCTTTGGTAATACGACATTTGGAATTTAGCAAACATTTCATACAAGGTAGCAAAGCAATTATCATAATTGACGTTGAGATTGTCATACGGATAACGATCCGTGTTCAGGAACACGCGAATATTATTTAGTGCACATTTATCGAATCTGCTCGTATCTTGCATAACATTATTCTCTCGCCCAGTTTGAAAACCTATAATAATGTATCTAGGTGTTTCTATACTAGTAGATGTTTTGATTGCCCATGTATGCTTATCTGTTGCTGGAATGGCGGGATATATGTGGGTTTCTCAACTTCTAAATGCTACTGGCCTATTTACATTTTTATCAATGTATTTCGTTAACGCCAACTCCTCTGCTAATGCTGGAATGATGTGTGGAACTTTCCAATATATCTTATCTATGTTAACTTTTAATGCTTCTTCTACAGTTGAAATTACTGTATCAATGTTACTACGAATTAATACCAGTTCTTGTCTAATGTTAAAAATCACTTTATTGTAATCTTTGGCAAAGCCAAGTAGCATTCGCAAAGGTATACAAACATTAAAGTATCCTTGAGCATTTGTTAGTGTACTGTTTGATGTAGGAAACCAACCTGCATTTTCATGACGGGCGAGATCATTGGACGTTAATGATACCAATCCTTTCATTGTCGACGTTAATCCTACTTTCGTTACGGAATCTACCACTATTCCTTTCATTTCATATCTAATTTCACTGAATAAAAATGCGATACCGTTATTAACGAACCTTGCGGTGTTAGATACAGTACCATCCTGACGTAATAATCGTCCCTCTACGTAGACATAGCTTTCGGATGGTAGAGTGCACATGTTTTCCTGATTGGGTACCCTGATTTCATCATTGTTTCCAAATTTGGTAGTATATGGCTGATGGGTGTGCAGTTCGGAATTAACGATAGCATTATCAACGACAACTTTTTCATTAACGTTTAATATACTCATTGTAGTACTGTAAAGCCGAGACTTTCCAGTAATGCTTTGTTCTGCGGTGTCAATGCTTTGGGCGCTGAACGCTTACTGACTCTCACCTTTCCACACTTTGATCTTTTATACTTTGATTTGCTCTGGTTACGTGCACATGTGTTATAGCGCGTTACCATATTTTCTTTAAATGTAGTCCTATCGTTATGACTTCCCCGTTAAAATTGACGAGATTTCCGTCTTGGTCTACTATTTTAAGTGTTATTGTCGAAATGGTAGATGTATTGATAGGTAGATAGATGACATGTTGAGGAGACTCTATTATTTATACCCCGCTTGTACACTGGGAAAAAACTGATGAATTATGTGTGATGTTTCACATTCTTAAAACTACCACTTGTTATGTTGCACTCGATAATTAATGAGTTAATTTTGATAATGTTAATAGGAGTATCAGAGGTATGCACTTTCCGAGCCTGGTAAACAGTTTTATTAAATCCCAGCATAGGTCCTATCGAATTTTCCACATTGAAGTTAATGTCATGGGTTGCTTTCATACTTGCTTTTATTGTATTATTATTCGCTTGTAAATGCATAAATGCTCTCGATCACTTCACTGACTCATTAATATATTTATTCATATCCGAGATTTCGTATGATCCTGGTGGTACTGTAATTTTATCGTTTCCAAATATGAGTTGGTTATTCTTTGAAGTAACATTCTGTATAGTATTGAAAGATTCAATACTAGTCAACCCCATTACGTATTCCGACTCATTTTCAAGAAAAATCGCTGGATTAAAAGTTGCTTGCAAGATACAATTTTTACCGGTAAATGTAAATGTGTATAACATTACGATCACGTAACGACTAGGTACTGAAAATCAGTACGAGCAGTCATATAAAAAGTGTAAGACTAAATGACCGCAGTTGTATGTATCAAAATCTTGAACCTTGGTAAAGTTATACTCAATTGTGTTTCTGCTACCATCACTTTTAAAATAGTGGAGTAATTCAAAGGGTGGTTTAATATGTCCTATGCTATCAAAATATGTAATATGCCTGTTACGCTTAATGTAAGCTGTCCAGTGTGTACCCTTGTTAGTTTGATCATCCAGATTCACAACACCACATTCATTCGCATGGATTCGTGTAGGTAAGTTATCTCGCATATATATCCCTCTAAAATAGGGAATCTGTAATTGCTCCACAAATTTTGATAGCTCAACATTACTTAAGGCGTGACGTGGTAGCTTCAGTGGGAGTTTTTTGAATACGGTTGTAAAAATATACCTAACCCTCGTTTATATGGCTTTAAGTATAAACCTTTTCCTAATGAAGCTGCTTCCATTGCTTGGTTGTGTCGTTTGGTTTCGTCTAACGTTTTTGTCGCAGCTTTTGCGTCAGTTACCGCTTTTGCGACTGCCGCAGCACCGCCACCTAGAGACCCTAAAGCTCCTAATGCTGCAAAGAGGGGAATAAGAGGTATGAATCACCCACGTTTTGGTATTGGTAATATTCTGCTCTTGGGTGGCATAATTTTTTTGTGTTTTAGAGCGCTCAAGGCTTGCTGTATTGTCGATTTTAAAGATGATCGAAGTTTACCACCAACACGACGTCGGGCTAGAAGGACTGCTTTGTTATATGAAATTGCTCTGCGAGAATGCTTCCTTCGTCGTGATTTGTTTCCCATTCCCAATTGATTTTCTCCTTTCCGTGATTTGCCACCCATTCCCATTGTCCGTTTTCCTTTCATTATACCAGCTATGGTTAATGAAGCTGCCCTTTCTCCAAAGGTAGCGTCGGTAGAACGAAATCTATTCCAAGCTTTTTGTTGTAAAGTCTTATCGGCTATGTGTCGTTGTCCTAGATCGTTTGACTGGGTGTATGTAATATCGTGTTCTTTACACGCTTCGTCCAATGCGTTAATACCTTTGTCGCTACGAGCTAATCGTATTTGTAAACGGGTACCTGGCCCACAATATCGATATCCGGATATATGCAACTCCACGGGTAATTTATTTATTAAAGTATTAATTAATCCTGAACCTTTTTTTTCCTCTGACGCTGGGATGTATACTTCATACCACACTGACTGACACTTCACTACTAAACTACTTTCAGCACGTGGTGTGTATATATAGAAGCGCTATGCAAGTCGTGGTTTAGTACCATAATGGGTGGCATCCGTTTCATTCCGCAAGATACAGAATTACCTATCAAAAATTATGATATCACTCCTAACAAGGAGCACTACTCTAAACACCGCGGTTTACTAAAAGGGGGATGTAAACGAGGTATAATCGTCGGACCATCCGGCTGTGGTGAAACCAATGTTATGATTAACTTATTAGAACATCCAAATGGCTTACGTTTTGAAAATGTCTATATATATTGCAAATCTCTATACCAACCTAAATACCAGTACCTGCGGGAGTTACTGGCACCCATAAAGGAAATTAGGTATTTCGAATACAGTGATAATAGTGATGTTATACCTCCTAGTGAGTCCCGTAAAAATTCAATAATGATTTTTGATGATGTAGCATGTCATAAACAAAATGAAATTAGAGATCATTTTTGTTTTGGCAGACATCGAAATAACGATTGTTTCTATCTGTGTCAAACGTATTCTTCAATTCCAAAACAGCTTATACGTGATAATGCGAATTTACTTGTTCTTTTCAACAAGATCACACTAATCTCAAGCATGTGTATGATGATCACGTTAATGTTGATATGTCATTTGATAGATTTAAAGACTTGTGTTGCTGTTGCTGGCGTGATAAATTCGGATTTCTTGTGATTGATAAAGAAAGTGATGTTAATAACGGTCGTTACCGTAAGAGATTTGACTGTTTCATTGCAGTATAAATAATCTACTAGGACTGTCAACATACAGTCGTAATGGAGGAGCGCTTAGTACAAGACATTTTGAGTGCTCGCAATAGTGTGCAACAGAAATATGCTAGTTTGAAGGAAGATACTGCACTTACAGAACGTGCTATGGAGGCACACTTTAAACCTATCACACAACCATTAAAACAATTAATTACTAAAAATGATGGTTCTCTCATCAAATCTGAACCCCTTACGCCAGAAGCCGGAAAAAGGAGTCCATTGCACATGAAAATGAAGTATTTTTACATTATACACCGAAAACCTCTAGGATACGTAGGGAGCCGCGTACTATTGTTCCTGACACCATTCCCACACCTGTACAGGAATCTGTAATTGCTGATGTCACACATGACGACGTGGTGGAAATTCCTACTTTACAACAATTGATATCGGAACTACTAGCTGCTGGATCTCAACCCGCCTTTGAAGAGTATCTTAATCAATACGAAGGATTAGCGAAATACTACGTCGAAGGTATCTTTAGAGATACCGAAGATGAATATGACTTAACTTACGGTGTGAATTTTATTCCTGAAGAAGAGAAATTTTTTATTGGCGATGCTGAACTAGATTTTGTTGGAGAAAATTTGCGAATCGCTCTTCCCGATGGATCATCCCTAGACTATGAGGGAACAGCGGGATTATATGAACTACTTTTTAAAAAAGTTCCTACGGGATACAAAAAGAGGGATCTACAGCACTACAATGACATTTTGCGTCGTACGCATGCTGCCCGACGTAATTATAACCCTGATGATCAAATCCGAGGAACTAATAGTAAGAAGTACCTTGAAATCATTAAATCATTACTTCAACCTAGAAAACGTTCTGCCACATCATCTATTGCACCTCCAACCACCAGATCTCGAACAACTTCTATATCCAAAAGAGTTGGTGGACTGCAGCTATTGCGATACAGTAATAAACCTATTGAGTTTGTACCGTGGAATAATTCGAATAAGTTAGTCGATTGGTTAAGGGAATTATTAGGATCTATGTCAGCAGGAAATACTAGCAATCACAACGAAATTATATATATATATATATATATATATATATATATATATATATATATATATATATATATATATATATATAATTGACGAACTGCGTAACGCAAAAGTAATAAAGTAACAGATCTTGTTATAAACGTTACGACGACTATCACTAAAGATAGTACTATATGTCCACCAGTGATGCCAATAGATAAATTTGGCGGACATCCATCATCAAATGACAGTGGATAAATTTGGGAAACATATTGTTCATCATAGCGATCTGTCTTATGAAACTTTCATTTCATTTTCTGGAATCGCCGAAAAGAAGAAAATTAGTCTATCTACCGGCGTAGGTGATCAATATACCTATCCCTGTAACCATGGTACCATATGCTCGGATGAATAAAGGATTTCGATACATTTTAGTAATAATAAATGCATTCTCTAAATATGTCTGGGCTTTCCCCATCAAACGCAAGAATGGTAAACTAGTCGCGGATGTAATGGATAAACTGTTGTCTGGTTTGAAAAGGACGCCTACACATATACAAACTGATATGGGAACTGAGTTCTATAATGCTGAATTCAAAAAAGTAATGAAAAAATGTAATATCAATCATTACAGTAGTTATTCCACCTTGAAAGGTAGCATAGTCGAACGTGTAAATCGCACCGTTAAAGCAATAATGTGGAAAACCTTCAGCATGCAAGGATCCTATAAGTGGCTATCAATATTGCCGCACATTGTCGCCGAGTATAATTCAAGAAAGCATAGAACAACTGGATACAAACCGGTAGATGTATCGGAAAAAAATAGTGCATCTATTTCGAAACATTTAAAATGTCAAAAAATTCTTGACCGTAAAACACCTAAATTTAAAGTGGGGGAGCATGTACGCATTAGCAAATATAGAAGCATATTATCTAAGGGGTACACACCTAATTGGAGTTACGAAGTCTTTCGAATATCAACAGTTAAACGTTCAAGCCCACTCACCTACACATTACGTGATAGTCGAGATGAAGAGATTCAAGGTCGGTTCTATGAGCCAGAACTACAAAGTGTTAAACATCCACACATTCACCTAGTTGAACGTGTAATCCGACGTCAAGGGAATAAATCTCTCGTTAAATGGTTGGGTTTTGATACTTCTCACAATTCCTGGATTTCTAACAAAGACATTGTGTAATACGCTAAGTAACCTTAATTATATATTGTAATATTTATATGCAATAAATAGATCTTTTTTTTTATTTTACTTTTTTTATTTAATACTATCCTATACGTATATATCACTGCATACTACTAAAGCGTCTGACAAATACACACTCACGATGCTGCTTTTCGAGGATTGGTGAAATTATATTATCACAGTCATCTATTCTTTTTTTAAATCGTGCAGAATCTCGAGCTAATTGTTCCAATTCTCCTTTTCGCGCATGCCTGTGAGCCAACTCCCACACTACTATGTAGTGAACTACGTTTTTGGACTCATTAATGCACACCTTCTTTACTGGGCGAGTCGTCATCTGATGGCTCAAAATTCGGTAAATATCTTTCTATTTCGTGTATAAATTGTTCCAATGATATTTCTTTAAGGTCTTCTATTAATCGCTTTATTCAACAAATACTCTCTATACCATCTACATGCGATTTTAAGTATTTCTCACAAAGGCGTATTCCTCCCCCATACTTATTAACTAGATTATCTAAATAGTCATCACTAAATCTACCCATCCCATACACTTTTTCATGATCATCATCGAATTCTAATGATTGTAACTGGCATATTAGTCTTTGGACTGCACTAACACAATCTACAGCTTTAGGCCACGACTCCGCACTATAACACATCCACATATTGACTAACATCTAATACTATCCCTATTGACTACAAGCGCGTTATCCCCCCCTTTCAGATATAGGTTTGGCAAGATCCATATCCATATATAATAGTTTCTCCTTGGCAAATTCTCCCATTCCCAGAAGGCAGGCTATGTTGACCTCAAATACATCATGCAATGGAGCTATAACTTGGTGAATGTTACATTCAGGAATTGCCGCTGCCGACTTTATTAGGTTTTTATAAAACTCTGGAAAGTTCACAGCATCTGCCAACTCCAATCCGTAGTTTGTTATCTTCAAAGGCCTCCATAACTGTTCTATAGACTCCCATCCTAAATAGACATCAGCTTCTTTACTATCACAGAGGCGTATAATTCTTTTCTTGTTAATATTTTCGTACGAGACAGTCTTCGATCCCAGTTTGGTAGGTAACCATGTTCCTTCAGGACTGTAGAAATAATTAGTAATTACCCCTTGATTATCCGTAAGTATACGCCATCTTGCTTGTCAAACACCACTCCAGTACTCTTCGATCCACTGAGTTTTACGGCTGGCTCAAATCCTAATTTGGGTGATAGACCGACACTAACAAACTTTGTTTTACTTTTATTTAAGAAATAATGCACATTATTAAGCAAAATATCGCAATATTTATTTGCCACATTTTCAAGGTTTTCTTTTCGTTCAAGGCTGCTACTCATTTTGTTTTTTTTCCAACCTTGTATTCACCACTACTTCAAGGATTCCTAGGCATACTTATTTCCAAGGTTGTTTCCCGTTCCACTTTGCCACAACGAGGTCACTACACAAGGTTACATACCCCTACTCATTTTCTTTCTATATATTTAAAAGGAGGGAGTTTTTACATATGCCATAGTTAACGATCTTCACTATGTCAGTTACTCCAGTGCAAGATGATTGGGAGACTCCTGAAGTTTACCAGCCATTATCCCTTATTAATCTAAGTGCGCGACGAGCATGTCAAGTTATACCTAACTGGGCTAAATTTTAAATACCACCTTCCATAACATCAGTAGTGCGTAGGCAATATGAAGATGTAAAGTGGGATTCGGCATGGTTTGACACCTTGGGCAAGCGAATCTCTGACCACGTCTCGGGCAGTAGTTTGAAAGATTACTCTCACATAGTTGCGTTGTACATTCGCTACCATCTGGTTGGTGGTATGCATTTATGTTATGCATGTTACTCCACGTTGAAACCAGGAGATTACCGCGTGGTGAACCACCACACCCATATGGAGCGATGGACAATGTTGTACCACCTTTCACATGATGAATACTGGTGCTCATCATGTAGAGCGCTATTACCCACTTTATACGATGTTTATGATGATGATTCTTGTTATGTGTGTGAGGAAGTATGTTATGTTGATTATTAATACTTTGTTTTGCTGTCTATATATTGTATGTAATCAATTATTTTATGCCAATCGCTTAGTTTATCCTCTAGTGAAAACATGTGCGACGTGCCACCGAACTTTTATTATCCTCAGTATTACAATTGTTTCGATAAACGCTTACTAACGTATAGAGCATGGTCTGGGGTTCACTCACCTTCATCACTTGCTGCAGCAGGCTTCATTTCCACATCTGCAGACGACACGGTTGAATGCTTCCTGTGTGGGGTTAGAATAAACCGATGGCAGCCAGATGTCAATCCGTTACAGGAACATCTACGATGGGCACCACACTGCACTTATGCTCAGCTCCTCGCACCACGTCCACGCAGATGTAATGAAACGGAAGTGGAGAGGACCTTCTGCACTTGTACTAGATCAAAATGTTTTATTCCTAAAGAAAATCATGTATCTGAGTAATACATGTTTCTAATATAATTTGTACTTCTTTATTTCTACATGAATTAGATATAATTTGTACATGTCTTTATTTCTACATGAATTAAATATAATTTGTAATTGTGGAACATGAATGCGCGATAGGTCACACGGATGGCTTTGTAATTGTGGAACAGGAAAGCGTGGTTTGGGACCTTGGGTTTGTGGTGATGATATGTAATTAGGTCACACAGATGGCCTTGTAATTGTGGAACAGGAAAGCGGGGTTTGTGACCTTAGCTTTGTGGTAATATGTAATTAGGTCAAACATTGCGCTTTTTTGACCTTGGTACGGTGGGGACCTTGGTATTGTGGCAACCTTAAAAATGTGGACCTTGGAAATGTGGTGTGTTCCAAAAGTCTCCAATCTTACCTACTTTTATATATATATATATATATATATATATATATAGATGGTTAGAGATAAGATTAATACAGGGGCAAGAGTAAACAAGCTTATATTCTTTATAGTGGGCAAATTTAAATAGACTGGAGAATGTATATCCTGCGTTTTAATAAGTAAAGTAGTAGACGAGTGAGAGAATATTGTTTTGATTTAACGAAACAGGCTTGGTGGAAGTTGCACAAGTTTGTTTATTCATAAAAAGCATTGGGCTATATAAGGAGCATGTGAGGAAAGTCAGAAGGATTGATATTTGTGAGTACGATTAGGTTCGTAGAACATATTTCAGTAAATTTACAGTTTATTCAATTTAGAAACTTTACAGATATTTATCACATGAAGTAGGTTGATAATAATATGTAGAACATGTATCGAGTTAGTTACAATGCAGGAAATATACAAACTTTAAGAAAGGGTTATGATACGAACACAGTTTAGTTTTAATTCACAGACAAAGTATACAAAAAGTGCAGGAGAAGTGGCAGTGCGTTATAAACATTAAATAGAACATGAACAACATTTCTACATTGGGATATTTAACATAAAAATACATTTTCTGTACCAAATCTACATAAATGTGTTAAACAATATGGATTTCTGAATTGACAAAGTTTTAGACTATAGAGTGAAAGTAAACAGTATTAATGTTAAAAACAGTTATAAGAACATCATAAAATAACATTTCAAGTGATTTGGACGTTTTAAACGCAAGTTATGAGTAAAATTGTAATAAATTAGGTTAAGTATTAATTTTAAGAATTTTGCAAAGTTATAGTCTCTGTAGAATAATTTAAGCTTAAAATAAATTATAAAAGTAATTAATAGAAGGTTTCCCTCGTTTTCATAAAGAAATTTACAATGTACAAGGTATATGAACATAAAATTAGAAAAGTGGGGTTAACTACCTAAAATTCTAATATGAAAAAGGAATTTCTGTTAAAATTAAGTTAGATGATTTGAAATAAATGTTCCCATTTAGGGAACATAAACAGTTTTTGTCATTTTCCACAAATGAAAATAAACATTTATGGAAATATGACAACGTACTATTGTTTTCCCAATATTGTAATACATGAAACGAAAAGAAAAACCGTAATTTTTGAAAAAATAAGAAGGAAAATACAAAAATGAAGGTGCTACCGAAGGAGGACAAAATTTAGTAGTTTTCAACTATTTATAAATTATTTATTATAAATATTTTAAACAATAGCATGCACTTATATCGTGTATTCAATGTCTAGGAATGACACTAAATACAAATAGAACCGATTATTTAATAGCAAATTCGTACTTTAATTAAATTTAAGCGTGTTCCCAAAATGGGAACGTTGGCATGTAAAAGGTTAAAGGCCCCAAGAACGACGTATCTAGGGACTGTAGCTTATGAAATGTGTGTTTTGATGACATTTTCGAGGCAAAAATTGCATGCATTTAGATTAGAGTGAGTACTGTGGTTGTCTAAAACTAATGGCACTGGATCTGTAATGAAGATTTCACGAAACGAGCAAAGTGTTTGAGCCACTCGAGGAATAGCTCAGTCCGGATGGAGAACATTTGTAAAGTGAATGCTGAATTCCTTTCTTTGCATTGTCTTGACAGCGCGTTGCATGAATTCTTCGGTCCAAGATGGGCGAGTTGGCTTTCTGACATCTTTTCGGCATCTAAAATTTTGTAAACAATAATAATCAATGTTGATTCGGGCAAAATCGACCAGTCATGGCTAATATCGGTCACCTTGGTCGGTACACTTTCTTTGTATTAGATTTATCAGGGCTACCTAACCTAGTACCTTTCAATCAATCTAACCACATCAAAAATTTGTCAGTTACAACTCCTCAATAATGAAAGAAACACCAGATTCAGCTTTTTCAGTTCACAATACTGTTAATTCAGTTTTACACCTCTTTCCATGACCAACCTAGGAGGTAATAAATTTGTATCAAAAGATACAACCTTATTGGAGATGTTTACGGTCTCGTTATAGGATTCCCCATCAAAATTTTTATATACAAAAATATGTATAAAAGTATCCAATAAGCCTACCATATGAAATAAGCTATAATTAAAATTAAACTGATCATGTCTTTCGTGTACACATCCAGCACCTGGTAAAAAAGGTTTAACTATCAACACTCCATAAAATTAATTTAAATTAGTTATAGTTTGACTATCTACCCTCAATTATTCTGACAGCATGAACAGCTCTTTCAAAGTTAATTGAAAGTGTTCATTAATTTGTCAGTATTAGGAACCTTGGCATCACGAACCGCACTTTCAAAATTTATTGAAAGGGTTCATTAATTCGTCAGTATTGGGTATGATACAGGATTATAACAAATTTAAAATAATTACATGAAGTAAGGTATTATATTACCTACTCAACTGATGTAACCAATATAATTTAGTATACGGTGTTGGATGTAAGCGAAAGAGATCAATTACGAAAAATGGTTACGTATGTATTAGAATAATCTACATTCTCAATATTTACAGATTCACTAAAACTAAATGTAAAATGGTGATAGTCAATAGGTATAAATATATATATAAGTTAATCTACTTCCATGAACTCATTTTGGGGAGTATCGATAGCGTAATGTCCCCATGGAAGTGTGTTAAATGAATTAGAAATCAGATACCGTTTACCATCTTCAGGACTTAGAGCAATCTTGGTTTGTTTTATGGAAAAGACCATATGCTTATCTGATCGAATCAAATTTTGCGAGGTAGTCCTTTGTTTAAAGGTTTCGAGGCATTCTACATAATCATCGAATACAATTTTTGTCTCTACTAGTGATTTCTTTACACCATAATTTTTGATAATATTTTTTCTTGTTACTTAGCGTTGTTATAAGTTTCGAAATTTCTTTAGATTTAATTGGAGGTTTTAAAGGTTTCGAGTTAATATACAATGGACAGAAGGGCAAGTCTTTATGTGCATCATATAAAGATGAGGATATTCCAGATATACTTCCAATATCAGTCATTCAAAGCCACCGTAAGGGAGAAATTAACTCAGTTCAGCCGTATTGATTATTGACGCCGTTGTATATTAGATACACACGTCAGATTTTGATGAATCATAAGTAGACATATACGTGTTGTTTGCACTAGTTCTTCTCTTAGAGCAGATTTGACTCAAACCTCCTCGAATACCACGCTCAACAAAAAGAAACATAGCTTGATCAGTAAGAAGTTCCAGCTCTTGCTGTGTACACTTCAACATTGCATCCCAAGTAAAACCTGGTAGTGTAAAGTAGTGCGCAAGATCCAAGTCATATGATATAGTGCAGCTTGATCTAAACTGCTCGAAGATATCTGCTAAAAGGATAATATCGATCTTCACATACAAGTCTACATATTCACCTAAGTTATTACAGCTAAATCTGTTCCATACTTCCTGCGCTCTACGATACATTGTTGAGGGCAAGGCTTACCTTCCAACTTATTATAAAAAGCATCTTGAGAAGGCAAACAGGGTTCACTAAAACGGTCAAATGAATCAAAATAATCATACGGCATTACACCTTTCTTAATTAAAAGATTAAATTGGTCTTTAGGTAGTAATGGAAATTGCAATTTGAGGTTTGGAAATTCTGTTAGATACGATGATAATTTATCCAAGGATGATGCTATAAAACGAAAACTGTCTATAAATCTAAAGTTAATGTGTCAATCTTTGATGTGTTTAGTAAAGGAAATATATTTCTCTTTGGTAATAGGAAACAAATCGATAGAACCGTTAATTCTATTGACAATGTCCGTTATAATAAAATGAGCATCATATGCGCTTACGTTATGGAATATCACTGATATAGTGTGCGTGTCGTCATAGTTGATGTTACATTCATCGTGTACTGCACCGAGGTAATTGTTTTCTAGGATGAAATGATTATGATCTCGAACTTTTTTCTGCCATGACGTAAAAGGGTGCTCACAAATGTGATAGTGAGTGGCTGCTTGAAAATCGTTCTCCCACTGAGGAGTCATGTGTATGTTGTATGGACAAAGAAACACTGTAGAGACATTTTCAGCAAGCTGTTTCATCTCATCGGCAAACCATCGTATACAATCTTCAGCGCGTTAACTTTTATAAGAAGAAAGGGATTCATCGTTTGAAGTAGTACCCGACAGCTGCCGGAATGTGCTTTTGGTATGCACTCTTCTCGAGACCTGCGTAGACAACGAACGGGGTTTGTATTTTATTTTAAAAATTTTTAAACTTGAGCATCCTTTCGCTTTCTTCGGGAATCTTGATGGCTGAGTTATTCTTTTGCGTGCAGTCTTCCTTATGGTTATGTAGTTTGTCTTCGGACCGGAAATAATGACGACATCTGTCACAAAAGTACTTTTGTCCGTTTTTTTGCTTAACTGCTTTGATAACAAGCGTGAACGGTTTTTAATCCAAACGTAATGATACTTAGTCGACTGATCATTGTTATAGTCTTGTATTAGGAGCAGGTTCACATGTTTATCCCTCTTTGTTTCAGTGAGGTGTGTTGGGAGAGCGATGAAATCTTTTTTATCCTTTTTCTATATATATATATATATATATATATATATATATATATATATATATATATATATATATATATACATTTTTAACTTTAATACATGTGAGTAGTGAGGTATTGTGTTATTCTTTTTGGATCTTTATCTGCAGGATACAAAGCTGAGACCACTGCCCATGCAAAGCATGCTTCATCATAATTTTTAACATTGATACAAGCTGCGTTCCTCTTAATTTGAATAGGTCACTCGATGTATGAAGATCCAAGCTGCGGTGTAAATTTATTCATGTTAACTCCCAACAGCTTTAAGTGCCTACCCACTGTCACGTTCTTGAAATTCTGACAATTTCCTTAGTATAGGTTTCACAACCTCATCCTCAAACCACTGGTCTATATCAGTATCCCTATATATTGCAACATTCATTATCATGAAATACTTATACTCATTACGGATTTTCTCCCCTTGCGCAATCTCAAATTCACAACAGAAAATGGTATTAATTTTCACAACCTCATCGTTCTTTAATGCTTTCTGAATCCGTCTTTTGAAGATAGCTTTACAGTCGATCAATAAGCTGCTCGGATCCTTTTATATTTAAGATTAGAAATAACCCCAGCCCGGACACGGCTGTTAAAAGCCGAGATAGAGTCATTCGAACTAACGCAATGTTTTGCGCTTTCTTTATTTAAGCTTGTTCCCTGTCCATTCTTTAGTTCTACTTTTGTCAGTTTTTTTCATCGATTTAACATTACATACACATACCTCAAGATGTTTCTTCTCACCTATTGATGCCTTACCACGCATGACCTTTCAGATTCTGCGAAGAGCCTTATTACATGTCGCAATTCCATTTTTAATCGCCTTTTCGCTGTAATCTACCCTTAGTAATCCTAGAGTGGCGGCAATGTGTTTGATTATATCTACAAACATCTTACACATCTAATAAACAACTAAAACCAATACACCGAACTTCACTTTGGTACTGTAAATGACTGAGTATGTGGAACACTAATACACTGTACAATAATTAAACTCACCTACACAGCTACCTACAACCAAGAGAACGACCGATCACACCAACGGACTAACTCACAATGAAGACTATCCACATTTACGAACGGTAATAGATGCAGCAAAAAAAACACTTAGAGCACGTCTGATCACAACAAGCGACTAACTTAGAACGAAAACTTGTACCACGTAACGTGTACTTATACTCGAGCGCGATAGCATAGACCTAACCTAAATCACGTGACCACCATGAGCATAGCCGCTTGCAGAAGGAATTCAAGACAGTTAATGAATACAAGATGGCTGATGGATGTGAGATTGCAAACTTCCGGTCTGTAGATTTTAAGTTGAGATATCGAGTCTGACGTATCATTTAACTGTATTTTACACTTTAAGTGGACAGCGAGGGTGGCTATTTTGAATTCGTTAACCGTCTTGAATTCTGACAGGCAACCTCGACATCTTCCTTCTGCAAGCGACATGACCCATGATCATTGCTCGTGGTGATCTTCTTATGATCGATTCCCATTAGACGATTGGAGTGAAAGACTTGCATCGAACACGCGCACGTGTTCGGAGAACTAACCGATGAAGTTGAAGCTGGAACTTGAACTAGCTCTTATATCTGCCTTAAAGCTAGCATTAGGACACTTATTAGAATACTATTTCCATCCATGGAGCACGACAGGAGGGGGCGCAGGCTTAACACGCGGCCCTGTCTTATGAAATAGCATTAGGGCCTCCTTACTATTTCCAACCAGGGGCCACGACAGGGGCTAAGGCCTACACTTGTCTTACGAGACTAGGGCCTCTTATTAGAATAAAATTTCAGCCAGGGGCCAAGACAAGGGGCGCAGATCCTGATACAAGTCCGGTCTTAAAGTTAGCATTAGGGTCACCGTATTAGAATACAAATTTTTTATGACGGGGGGCGAAGGCCTACACCTGATTAGGTTAGAACCTACATACAATTGCACCAATGGGGCCACGATAGGGGCCAAGTCCCGAGAGATAATTTCTGCACTTGTCTTATAAGGTTAGGGCCCAATTTCCAACCAGGGGGCCGCGACAGGGGCGAAGGCCCGAGAACAAGGTTTGACGATGTACGACCCACGCCTGTCTTATAAGATTAGGTTAGAATCCACATACACTTGCACCAAGGGGGCCACGATAGGCGCCAAGTCCCGAGAGTTAGTTTCTGCACGTATAAGGTTAGGGCCCCATTTCCAACCAGGGGGCTGCGACGGAGGCGAAGGCCCGAGAACAAGTTTTGAAGATATACAGGTGTCTTACAAGTTAGCATTAGGGCCCCTTATTAGAACACAAATTCAAATTTTCCCGCCGTAACCAATCAGAATGCAGAGACTTAGTTCTCCAATTAGAGCACAGCGGCTGATTGGTGGGGCTAAGGACCAATCAGAAGCCCGAGAGGCGGGTGCACGCACGACGAATCAGTTAAATGGTGGGGCGTGGCCTAGTTTTAATCCCTCTAATAGAACACTTCATGTACGCGCAATTGCCTAACCTTCAAGGGGTATACAGCCAAAAAGGCTCTTAATATTGCCAAAAGGACCTTAATTAGTGGCTCAACTCCGCACAAGGGTTAAAACAGGCCCCCGAAAAGAAATCGACCCCACCCTCAAAATATACGCCTCCCACGCGGGCGAGTGGAGGGGATGGTGTCCCAGGAGGCGGGGCTTCTGACGTAAAAAGGTGGAGGGGATAATGCCTGTCTTCTACTATCATTCTACCTTCAAGTATTTGGAAGAAAGAAGATCTTCAATTTTTAAGAAAACACAACATTCCTCATTCGAATGATGTGCTGAAAGTGGAATTATTACAAATTGGCAAGGATTGAAAAGTTCCAAAAATATATGCAATTGATAAAATCGCTCATCAATGGGGACATCAAATTTTACGTTTACCTCCGTATCACTGCCAATTCGAACCTATCGAGTTAATATGGGCAAATTGTAAATAGTATTACAACACAAATGTTGGAAGACAGGAATTCAGATACAAGAATGTTTTATCGCTATGGAAGGATTCATTAAACTGGAGAACTGTGGCAAAAGTGTATTTTACATGGTGAAAAGGAAATGACCCAGTGGTGGGACGTTCAAAAAAGAGCTGAGGAAATGGTAAAACATCTAGTAATCAATGTCGGAAAGTCGAGTGAAGATGATAGTGAAAGTAAAGGTGATGACTTTTAATTATAAGATGTCGAATATTTGAATTTAAGGCAAAAATTAGAATCTTAGTTACTTTATAACATTGTAAATAATGATTATATTTAACATATACCTCTGTAGCTGTACTTAGGTTTACATTCCTTTTACATATATATTGACAAACTGTAAACTGAGATTTTTTAAATCGGTTATATTATTAACTAATAATAAATCTAATTTTTAACATCCAATACAGTGTAATTATTTATGACAAAATCAGTTATTTATAAGTGGCTTCGATAACCAAATTACAGTCTTGACTTTTTTGACGCAGTGAGATCTGTCGAGTAAAAGCGATCCTCCGCAATTAACCAAACTTTTCGCACTTCATTCGGGCACTGCTACTGCTAGCTAATTCGTTTCTTATTGAAAATTATTGATATAATTAATTTGAAAAACAGATCCAAAACGAAATTTTATTGACCCGGTCTCGGTTCTGATAATCGTTTACATTTTTATTATACGACTACCCACAGTCGGTGGACTTTACATGCCAGAATTAGTGCGAACAGACCTTAAACGAAATTCGACTTTATTTATACGAGTGAGTGGGGATTTTTAAGACCTTTAGGATGCTAAATCCCGAAATATTCGAACAATAATTTTATTTATTTTATTTTGCCACCATAATGTTCTTTACCTACGACCACTGTAGAAAATAGACGAAAACACACGACACATAGGCTCAGTAAATTCGTCATTACGCACGGTAAACAAATCGCACAGTTTTCGTAAACAAAACGCACAGTTTGACTATATTAACAAATGAAAATATTACAATGTCATATGAATCGACAAATCGAGATACTTCTAATATACGTGATAATTGTACAGTAACCATAAATAATTATTATAATGTTTCTAATGTTAACTAAACCAACGTAGTAGTAAATAGAACGATTTATATCGTGTATGATCATCAAAGTTGTGAGACATAATTTTGTAAAATTGTTTGAAATAAAATTGATCAAAAATCTAAAGATGCAATAATATACAGAGTATCCCATTTAAAGAAATGAAGATTACTAGTTTTTAGATCTCTATGTATACATGAAACGAACAACAAAAAACAACGACTAAAATAAAAAATCGACGTGTTTAAGCATCATCTACAATACCTGATAAAAATGAAAATATTAAAAGTAGTCCAGACTTTTTTAGCACAGTGGCTATGGTCGTAGGTAAAGTATAGTACGTAATACGTGTTGTAGAGCAATTACGCACTCATGGAATTATGCACTCGCCGCTACGCGGCTGCGTGCATAATTTTTCCATTCGTGCGTAATATGCCTTTTACAACACTTATTACGTAATATACTATTATACGCCTCCAAATGCGGGCGTAATGTGGTCTTTATGGCACGGAAATGTCATTGTTGCTAAGCAGCATGATTGACAGCTGACCAATGACATGATATTTCACGTAAGTTGAAAGAATTATTGAAACAACAACCTTACTATACAACCTTTATGAATTTAACAATAATAATATTAATAGCAATATCACAGTATCTTAGTAACAACAAATTAGTCTTTGCGTTTTCACCTTCTATTTTAGAATGCAAATTATTTACAAACAAACAGTACCTTAGCAACAATTTAGCAATATCACAGTTTCTTAGTAACTTCAAATTAGCCTACTGTCGACTTTATTTCACTGCATTTGCATTTAAAAACTTGCCAAAAATACTGAATCTTTTTAAAATTTTGTTCCAGTTTCATGGTGCAAAATAAAATAAAACATTGCATGTACCACGGGCATAACTTCGCGTCGAGCTTTTAATATTCCCTCGAGCCATAATCTTCTGATTATGCCCTTAATACATAAATATCTATTAAATTCGACAGCGCGGCTTAAAATTGAAAATAACCTAGAAACATTGACGATGGTTTGTTGGTATTCAAAATTACTAACTACATGAACCAATACGACATACGTTTTTAAAATCTTAAACCATGTTTTACTAAAAGATGAGTCATAAGACGCCACTCGCCGGCCCGACTATAAAACGAATAGTGTCAATCTTGCCCCCATGTCAATGTTGGACCAGTTTACCTTACATCATACATTTTGGTGATTCGAACTTTTCGCTGTTACTCCTTTCACTTCATGTATTAACTTCAAATGTTTATTCAGATTCACAAATAACGTAGCTGTAATTTTGCAACGTTCCGCTTCCGCTACGTTAAAGTAGCGTTAGTCTCTTCGATTATAAATAATAAAAATAACCTCTTTTCATATACTTCCCGCTCAATACCATCAAACACAAACAAACCGAAGTTTATTAAAAATGTCCACGAGGACTAAAAACCGTCGTCGGTTTTTAGCCGCGTCTCATAAATAAACGTAGAACGCGCATTCCGGTTCTGTATCGAGTGTAATTGTGGGCATTGAACTGATTGCGGGACGTCAATTGCCGGGACGGGATGCACCGTACTAAACTGACGTATAATTATAGTTACTTTTGTTGGCAATACAATATATGTTAAATACTGGGTTCTTTGTTTGACCTAATTTTTGTATAAAGTGTATCTTTAAGATACACGAATTCTTCGAAATGTCTTATGAGATTGATATGAAACTTGTTAAAGTCGAACCAGAAGAGGAAGAAGGAATAAATTCACTTGCAACCCAACATCTCGTAGTAAATAGTGATCTAATACAAGGTAACATTAATTATCCTTGAAGTAGTAGGAAATTTAACACAATTTTTACAGATAATGTGAATATTAAGAAAGAAGACATCTCTTCTCTAATAAGAGTTGTTAGCTCAAGTGAAGCATATCATATAAATGAAAACTGTGTCAAACACATTACAAACATACAGTGTGAAAGTAAATTTAATAATTCTTTAAGCTATGAATTTAAATGTGACCAATGTGATTATGGAACAAATCGCGAAGGTAATTTTAAAATGCATCTTAAAAAAGACTCTTTAAGTAAAGAATTCAAATGTGACCGATGTGACTATGCAACACACTGCAAAAGTGATTTAACAGTTCATGTTAAAATACATTCCTTAAGTAAAGAATTCAAATGTCACCAATGTGATTTTGGAACAAATCACAAACGTGCTTTGAAAATTCATCTTAAAAAACACTCTTTAAGTAAAGAATTCAAATGTGACCAATGTGATTATGGAACAAATCACAAAGGTAATTTTAAAATTCATCTTAAACAACACTCTTTAAGTAAAGAATTCAAATGTGATCAATGTGATTATGCAACGCACCACAAAAGTGATTTAACAGTTCATGTTAAAATACATTCTTTAAGTAAAGAATTCAAATGTGACCAATGTGATTATGGAACAAATCGCAAAGGTGATTTTAATGTGCATCTTAAAAAGCATTTCTCAAGTTATGAATTTAAATGCAACCAATGTGATTATGGAACAAATCACAACGGTAATTTTAAAATTCATCTTAAAAAACACTCTTTAAGTAAAGAATTCAAATGTGACCAATGTGATTATGGAACAAATCAAAAAGGTAATTTTAAAATTCATCTTAAAAAACACTCTTTATATAAAGAATTCAAATGTGACCAATGTGATTATGGAACAAATCACAAAGGTGTTCTGAAAATTCATCTTGAAAAACACTCCGTAAATAAAGAATTCAAATGTGACCAATGTGATTATGGAACAAATCAAAAAAGTAATTTTCAAATTCATCTTAAAAAACACTCGTTAAGTAAAGAATTCAAATGTGACCAATGTGATTATGGAACAAATCGCAAAGGTGATTTTAATAGGCATCTTAAAAAGCATTCCTTAAGTTATGAATTTAAATGCAACCAATGTGATTATGGAACAAACCTCAAAGGCAATTTTAAAATTCATCTTAAAAAACACTCTTTAAGTAAAGAATTCAAATGTGACCAATGTGATTATGGAACAAATCAAAAAGGTAATTTTAAAATTCATCTTAAAAAACACTCTTTATGTAAAGAATTCAAATGTGACCAATGTGATTATGGAACAAATCACAAAGGTGTTCTGAAAATTCATCTTAAAAAACACTCCTTAAATAAAGAATTTAAATGTGATCAATGTGATTATGGAACAAATCAAAAAGGTAATTTTAAAATTCATCTTAAAAAACACTCTTTATGTAAAGAATTCAAATGTGACCAATGTGATTATGGAACAAATCACAAAGGTGTTCTGAAAATTCATCTTAAAAAACACTCCTTAAATAAAGAATTTAAATGTGATCAATGTGATTATGGAACAAATCGCAAAGGTGATTTTAATATCCATCTTAAAAAGCATTCCTCAAGTTATGAATTTAAATGCAACCAATGTAATTATGGAACAAATCGCAAAGGTGTTTTTAAAATGCATCTTGAAAAACACTCCTCAAGTTATGGATTTAAATGTGATCAATGTGATTATGGAACAAATCACAAAGGTAATTTTAAAATCCATCTTAAAAAGCACTATTCATGTTTTGAATTCAAATGCAATCAATGTGATTATGGAACAAATCAAAAAGGTAATTTTAAAATTCATCTTAAAAAACACTCTTTAAGTAAAGAATTCAAATGTCTGATGTGATTATGCAACACACCACAAAAGCGATTTAACAGTTCACCTTAAAGTACATTCTACAAGTATAGAATTGAAATGTCACCAATGTGATTATGGATCAAATCACAAAGCTGCTCTGAAAATTCATCTTAAAAAACACTATTCAAGTTATGAATTTAAATGTGACCAATGTGATTATGGAACAAATCGCTAAGGTAATTTTAAAATTCATCTTAAAAAACACTCCTCAAGCAATGAATTTAAATACGACCAGTGTGATTATGGAACAAATCAAAAAGGTGCCTTGAAAATTCATCTTTAAAAACACAATGTGTTTATGCAAAAGTGATTTAACAGTTCATGTTAAAATACATTCTTTATGTAAAGATTTAAAATGTGACCAATGTGATAATGGATCAAATCACAAAGGTAAAGTACATTCGTTTAACTTATCCCGATTGATCGATGAATCAAACGCGCACTTGTGTATGACTATCCTTTTCTACATATTGAATACAATGTACACTATTAGCTAACGTATTATTCCAAGAGTGTCGTTTTGTATGGCTCTTATTAACTCGAGTAACTAACAAGGATAACATTAACAACAAATTAAGTTTTCTTTATACGAACAGTTTTGATACCAACATTACCAACTTTAACTTAACTACTTCACATAAATATAAATGTCATAACGTTTGCAAATAAAAGACAAAAGTTTTATTTACGTATCATAGATGTACGCACATAAAAGCATATTATTTTCAATAAAACTTAAGTAGCAGATGAATTTTGGTAAGTTATTACATATTCTAAAATGTTGTAAAAATTTTGTAAATAGGTATTTGTAGGTTAAGACCAATGAAGTCTTCTAAAGAAAGGAAGTAATTGTTCCAATACTTTTCTACATAAAAGTGGCGATTATATATCTTTGACGGCAATACATTTGTGAGTTAATGGTTATTTATTTGATTTATTCATAAAGATCGAATTTTTTAGGAACGCTACTAATCATTATACTTTGAGAAAACATTTGAATTGCAAAATATGTAATGATAATTTCAGTAATCGGTGTTTATTTATTGTGTAGAAGATTATTATACTGCAATTCAAAATTATTGGTGTATTTAATGTAATTGAATTATAGTACTTTTTTAAACTTATTTAAAGTATCGTTTCAAACACAATATAACCATTAATGTAATAAAACGAAAATTTGTCCATTCACATTTAAACATGACTGTGTTGAAAATAATTTATTGTTATAAATTATAATGTTAATGTACAATAACATACATTATATGTTATTATTATAGATTATTATTAAGTTTTTGGAGAAAACTGTTTCGTTAAAATTCAATTAAAAACAAGAAATTAAATGTTCACTACACTTCATTTTCTGTATCTGTGTCATCGTTTGGATGTATAATTGGATTGACTTGGATACCATAAACTTTTTCTTGTTCCCTAGATTTTAGAATTTCAGCTTCTGCAATATATTCTATTTGCAAATTTGTGAGTTAATGGTTATTTATTTGATTTATTCATAAAGATTGAATTTTTAGGAATGCTACTAATCATTATACTTTGAGAAAATATTCGAATTGCAAAATACGGAATGATAATTTCAATCATCGGTGTTTATACACTTGTTTGTGTAGAAGATTATTATACTGCAATTCAAAATTATTGGTGTATTTAATGTAATTGAATTATAGCACTTTTTTTAAACTTATTCAAAGTATCGTGTCAAATACATTATAACCAAGTGTTTCTTACTTATTGAGTACATAAAAAAAAATACACCATAATGTAATAAAACGTAAATTTGTTCATTCACATTTAAGCATGACTGTGTTGAAAATAATTTATTGTTATAAATTATAATGTTTTAGTGTACAATAGCATACATTATATGTTATTATTATAATTATTATAGATTATTATTAAGTTTTTGGAGAAAACTGTTTGCGTTAAAATTCAATTAAAACAAGAAATTAAATGTTCACTACACTTCATCTTCTGCATCTGTGTTATCGTTTGGATTTATAATAATTGGATTTACTTGACATCATAAACTTTTTCTTGTTCCCAAGACTTTAAATTTCAGCTTCTGCATGTTTAATCGTTTTTAACCAAACTGAAGGTGAAACTGTTTCTAACGCTTCTTTCCACATCTGTTTGACATTATATCATCCCCATAACCATCTCTTCCAATGTGTTTATCATAATAAGTTTTGCTTATTCCCCATACCATTTCTATTAGGTTAAATTGACAGTGGTAAGGAGGCAAGCGTAAAATTTCGTGTCCATGTTCTCTAATAATATTATCGACCAAATATTGTTTCTCTTCCTTATGTAGCTTTGCTATATGTAGTAATTCCGTTCTAAATGCTTCTTTTTCATGAGTAATTTTTTTTCCCCTAAGCCACTCTGTAATTTCTTCTTTTTTCCAATTTGTAGTTGGTTGGCGATTAACAATTTGTGAATGGTACGGAGCGTTATCCATAATGACTATAGATGGCTTTGTTAAGTTTGGCAAAAGTTGATTTGTTAACCATTTAACAAAGTTTTCCGAATTCATACAATCGTGATAATCGCTGCTTTTATTTGTGGTAGAGAATATAAGTTCTGCTCCTTCCACAAAACCATCTTCTGTTCCAGCATGTAGAACTATATAACATTTGCCTTCCCAACCAAGATTCTTAAAGCATTTTGAACTGGAATCTTGCCATATTCTTTTGTTGCTTCCTTTTGCAAATATCCATGTTTCGTCGAGATAAACGTACTGCTTGTAGATATCTTGTTTCATATAAGTGATGTAACTTCTCAAAAATTTTAACCTCATCGATGCTATTGAAGTTTTTTCGCAAAGAGCTTTTCTATTGTTAGTTTGCTTGAAATGAAATCCAATGTCCCACAAAACGTGATAGAGGCTAGTCCTTTTACACTCAACAATACCTCTTTCTTTAATTTTTCTTAAGAGCGTATCTAATGTAACATGTTCATGGTTAATATACATGTTGTAAATTGTAGTACGGATTTCACTTTTTTGTCGTTGATCCATGTCTTTTGTTATAGACTTTTTCGTTGAGGTTCATTTTCCTTGTTTTCTTCTTGATTTTGATGTCGTCGTAAAGCATTAGAAATAGTTTTCGTGTCAATTTTCAAAGCATCACTAACCCTTGCATGCACTGCTGTTAATGGTGATAAGGGCCCGTTGTTCTGTTTTTCTTTATTAAAATATTCGAGTAAGTTATGGATCAATTCGTCTACGGTAATTGACCTACGTGGCATGTTGATGTGCTACAAATGAAAACATAAATGTTATCTCTTTCTGTGATTATGCAACATACCACAAATATAGTTTAAAAAATCATCTTAGGAAGCACTCTGCAAGTTACAAATACAGATGCCATTAATGCAACTATACATACAGTAATTATGTGTAGATTAGTGTTTAATTTATAGGTGCATTTTCGTTGGTATAGTGTTTACGTTTAATTTATAATAATATTGTTCACAGTGCGGAAATATATATTGCTGTGTTAATATTTATAGATAAATATGATCATGCATCGAACATTCAAATGGATGTAAGAGAAAGTAGATCTTGTTAAATTAACAGTAGTTTTGTTTTATAATTTATTTTTAATGTCTAAGATTTATATGTATAGTTATCACAAGCAGTGTAAAACAGAACATTGTTATGGTTAAACGTTAGACCTTCATTTTTAAGAGGACATTTCTCCCGGTTAAAATAAAAACCTAGTAAGTTGAGATTATCAGGTTTTGCGAAATCAATAAAATAAGATTTTAGAGATCAAATTTTGCATAACTTTATTATTTATTAAGATATACAAACTTGAAATTTAAAACTCAAAATACCAACTACTCAAGCTGCAATGCTGTATTCTCAAAATATTTAAATAATTAACATTTTCTAAACAAACCACTGCGAACATACTAAAACCATTATAAGTATCTTTGTTGTGAACGAATAAGTTCAAAGGTAAATATGTAATTAAAACTTATTAATTTTATTAAATACATAAATAAAAAGTTTACCTCGAGTAGGATTTGAACCTACGACCTGTACTTTGCTAGTACTCTGGCAAAGTACAGGTTGTGTTCAAATCTACTAAAACTTTATTAAATACATAAATGAAAGTTTATGTAGATTTGAACCTACGACCTGTACTTTCAGAGTACTCTGGCAAAGTACAGGTTGTGTTCAAATCTAGGTAAACTTTTATTTACGTATTTAATAAAATTAATAATAATTTTTAAATACTAAAACCATGTTTTTTAAAATAATCGATATATTTACAAATCAATAGCGTAGCAAATTTCTTTTAAAACTGAAAAATCTAGTATCGTTACTTACTAATTTAGAATTTTACACTTCAAATATGTAGTAAGTTATTTTTTAGTATAGAAGATTGAAGAATTTACAAATTAAAAGTCTAGTTAGTTTTATATCTTAATATAATTTTCATTAACAATTTATGTAATTAGAAACCATGTTTACATAAAAATAGGACTTTTTGTATTTTAAGGTACATGTAAGTAAAGGTTACTGATCTGCCAAAACAGTTGTTGATTTACTGTGGTCGGTAGCACTTTCTGAGACCGGGAGTTGCTTCCAAAAAATTTGTTTTTTTTTGTGGCATATGACTAATCAGTTCCTTAATGATATTATCTTTTTTCGCTTTGTTTATGCCCCCAGCAGTAGATACTTGGGAAATTTGGGGCAACATATTATTATGTTTAAACTTTGGCTTCGGGAATTTGACTTCTCTGAAATCATTGTCATCCAGTTCTGACTTTAAAAATAAAGATTCCTTTTCTAAATTGACATTCTATTATATTAGCTAGTAACGGAATGTTATTGACACCTTATTTTCGATTTTAGGAAAATTCACCGCCAACAATTCATCGCCTGCAATTCACCGCCTACGCAATTCATCGCCCCAACAATTAACCGCCAGCAATTCACCGCCGGAAAATTCATCGCTCCGTAACATATTTATTTTTATTTGAAGATAGCCTGTTAGCGTTACCCAGGAGACACCACGTGTAGGTTGGCTTACTATAGTCTCCCTTTTTTTTTTTTTTTTTCTAATCTGAAGAGATACTGAAATGTGTTTATGTTTAGAGCGTGGTGTTGTGAGCGATTTCACGTAGGTAATCGAAGATATTCATATCCGCATTGTGATATGTAAGTACCTGTATATTAATTGAATTTTCATTTACTTGTTTAATTGTTCTGTGATTAACCTACATTAACTACTAATTTAGAAAGTTCCTTTGGTATGTCGTTAATGGCGTATTTGGGGATGGAATTCTTATAATTCATGAAGTTAAAAATAAACAAGTCATAGGTGATTAAATGATAATTTAGAAAGCTGGATGATCTAAACTTAAATTTCATTTCAACTGCGACTGCGTTCCGCATTTATTTTACCAAATTTTTACGCTTCGTGGCTTTAAAAACAACCTTTCGTTGCCTTTAGTCTATGCTTTGCTACCGAACAAAAGCGAAATAACGTATTCTACTTTCTTCAGAAAAATTAAGGAGTTGCAACCATCTGTATCACCTGCTACTAAAACAACAGACTTTGAGAAGGCAATGATAAACGCTGTGAAAACAGAATTTCCACATATTAGAAATCAAGGTAGCTTTTTCCATTTCTGCCAAAGTATTTTCAGATATATTCAAACCAACGGTTTAAAACAACGCTACGAAACGGACGCTGATTTTGCTTTAAATCTTCGTTTTCTCTCTGCCTTGGCATTTGTTCCGGTCGACTCCGTTGTTCAAGTATTTGAATAAATGTGCGACAATAATATATTTCCACCCGAAGCGCAAGACATCGTGGATTATTTCGAAGACACGAGGATAGGCCGTCCGAATAGGCGTCAGCAGCGAAGACCACCGCACTTTGATCATGCCGTGTGGAATTGTTACGAAGCAGTTTTGCAAAGATTGCCTAAAACCAACAATTCGGTCGAAAGATGGCCTATGGCATTTGAGCAACAAGTTTCAGCACACCATCCAAATATATGGAAATTCATCTCGGCCATTAAACAAGAACAAAGCTTAAATGAACTACGCATTGAGCAGTATTTAAGTGGAGAAGAACCTCCAAGGCCTAAGAGAAAATACCGTGACTGCGCTCAACGGCTACAAAGAGTAGTAGGTACATATCACAATGTAGATATGAATATTTTCGATTACCTGCGTGGAATCGCTCACAACACCACTTTCTAAACATAAATACATTTCAGTATCTCTTCAGATTAGAAAACTAAAAAAAAGGGAGACTATAGTAAGCCGACCTCCACGTGGGTGTCTCCTGGGTAACGCTAACAGGCTATCTTGAAATAAAAATAAATATGTTACGGAGCGATGAATTTTCCGGCGGTGAATTGCTGGCGGTTAATTGTTGGGGCGATGAATTGCGTAGGCGGTGAATTGCTGACGATGAACTGCTGGCGGTGAATTGCTGGTGGTGAATTTTCCGGACACCCTTATTTTCTGACTTGACATCCGTTTTCAAAATCTAAGAAGTCCGTTGCGTGAAGCTCAATTACTTTTGCATTTTTGCAAGAACTTTTTATTAATTGAATTAGATCTTCAAAATTAAGAACTTCTTTTGATTTGTTCCATTTTTTCTCAATGGCTTCGTGAAGTGCATCGGCCTTCATAAATGAAAAATCGGAATGTTATTGTTTCAGGACCCCAATCTTCATTTACAAAAAGTACGTACGAATTAAGCAGCGTTCAATTTTTGTTTTTGGGCTGCACAGTTATCAGCCCAAGATATAACGTGTTTCGTTTTGTCATTAAGTTGTTTTAAAACTCTATAAAATGTCGAGACTACATCGGAACCTGTGCAACCTTTAACTGCTTCATGCAATAGTGGTTTCCAGTCTTTTTTAAGTTCGCGAAGATTTCATTAAAACAGACTAATCTACTCACAAAGAATGGATTTTTTATCGTCATTTTTGGTACAATTAATATTTTTTGCATGTCTACAGCAAACAAGTCGACATTAACATCCCAAGTTTTGTTTACGTCATGGTCATATAATTTGCGAGCAGCAGTGTATCTTTTTTTGTGCTCTGCATATTTTTGACACGTTTCACACTCTTCGATACGGTGTTCCATAATTTCTATTTCTTCAATATTTTGTTGTTGGTAGCAAGTTATTTTATTTATATGTTCTTTATATAAACCACAACTTGGACATTCTTCTTGGGATGGCTTTGAAAACCCTATGTTTTCTTTTTGAAAAACCTTACGATATGTTTCACAAGTTACCGAACGCGCACAAGTTTTTTTATAGTCTTCCCAAAGCTTATAAATACTAAGGTCAGAAGGTAAATATCTTCTGAGCGGTGCGTGAGATAAATTACAGTGAGACACTGTCTGTCTAAATCTCTGATTAGAGAGATTGGGTATTTGGGGTTTAATGTGAGGGATACGCTGTCACTCGTATCAATTGTAGACTAGACCTCACAACCCTATTTGAATAATTGAATAAAAATGGGATTAATTCAAAGACATATTTATTTGGTATTAGTTACACCTTATATACAGGTTTTAACATTAGGTAGTTTATTGTTTGACCCCGTTAATAGGTCATGTTTATTCACTTAAGCGCCTTTTTGTGCTTACTAGTTATAATGTACATAATATGTGTGTGTGTAATTTCAACCTTGGAAACTTCTGTATCAGCATGTTTGTTGCAATACTTGCTTCATATTCATTCTACTTACTAATCGTTTTACATATTTCTTAATTGTTATGTCTTAATTCTAATTATATTTCTCAATTTATTACTAAAAAATTTTTAAAATATCCTGTTTAATCTATGCAAGATTAAACACTGTCAGATGGTAAGAATTGATATGTGTTACCGTTGAGCAATAATTTCATCCTTTTTTCTCATCATTTATTTCCTGAAAATAATCAATAAAAACGTGGTGATAATACAGTCTGTCTCGAGGGGAAAATATCGTCGAAAATAATTGTAGACACTCCACTTCCAACATTATGAAAGTTCACTTCCACCAAATTGGAAGTGTACTTCCATTGAATTGGAAATACACTTCCATTAAGTTGGAAATACACTTCCATTAAGTTGGAGCTTAACTTCCAAGAAAAGTTTTATGAAGTTGGTGACCATTGGCAATCGTTTTCTATAAAAAGTGAGGTTAAAAATCAGAATCGCCTATTACTCATTTTTTTGTATCAAGTGCAAATACTTGTGTAAATATCAGGTTCCTAAACAAAGTCAGGCCGTTGGGATACTAGTAGAACACCGGCACCTCACCTTTCACTTTTGTGACGTCATTTGACCTTGGGGATTTCCCAGGGCCTGCCACGTGGCTGACCACTATTTGACCTTGAGAAAGTTGTTTACCTTGAGAAACAGGTTTGCCTTGAGAAAGTTGTTTACCTTGATAAAGTTGTTTACCTTGAGAAACAGGTTTGCCTTGAGAAAGTTGTTTACCTTGATAAAGTTGTTTACCTTGAGAAACAGGTTTGCCTTGAGAAACAGGTTTACCTTGAGAAACAGGTTTAGCTTGAGAAACAGGTTTACTTTGAGACCAGGGGCTACGCGGGAAATATGAAATTGTGGTTTCTTGTCAGACGAGGGCTACCTGTAGGACCTGGTGCAGCGCTTGGGGTTGTTTTATGGAAATTCTTGTAAGATAAATGCTACATCTAGGACCTGGTGCAGCGCTTGGGGTTGTTTATAGAAATTCTTGTAAGATAAATGGTATCTCTAGGACCTGGTGCAGCGTTGGGGTTGTTTTATGGAAATTCTTGTAAGACACTCTCTCTCTCTCTCTCTCTCTCTCTCTCTCTCTCTCTCTCTCTCTCTCTGATTCTCTCGCTTCACACAACTATTTGCCCGCAAGGCATTTGTCTATTTAAACGAAGCTCTTGGCGGAGTATCTGTTAGTATCGTTTTACCGATTCAAGATGGAAGGTCAGTTTAAGCACCCCTTTTCGGCTATAGTTGCAGGTCCGTCGGGATGTGTTTTATCGTTGATTTTCTAAAAAATATCGAAACCGCTTGCGATACAACTTTTGAAAAAATTATCTGGTTTTACAGTGAGTGGCAGCCTTTATTCAAAGATCTCTCTGTTGAGTTTCAAAAGGGTTTACCTGATATGGAGCAGTTTGACGGGGAAAAACCTGTCTTAATAATAATTGACGATCTAATGCGTGAAACTAACGGCTCCGTGGTTGATATTTTACAAAGGGTTGTCATCATCGAAATCTAAGTGTGTTTTTCTTAGCACAGAACATATTTCATCAGGGACGTGGACAGCGCGATATTTCTCTCAACGCACATTACATAATTTTGTTCAAGAACCCACGTGACAGAGCACAGATACAGCATTTAGCAAGACAGATTTCGCCAGACAACCCAAAATTTTTAGAAGCCGCGTACCAAGATGCTACCTCAAGCCCGCACGGGTATTTATTGTTCGATTTAAAACAGAATACACCGGATGTGCTACGTTATAGAACAAACATATTTGGGCCTCAGGGTATCTGCCAGGTATATATAGCGAAAAAAGGGTTTAAGTCTCACAGTCATAAAGATTACATCATATATGATGGCTGACGTTTTAATCGAGAACACTGATATCCTACATGCATTAGCCAGATTAAGTAAAAGTCAACGTGACGCTTTATTGACATGTTTGGATAGTAAACAGGTAGAGTGTATTTGCGAGTGTGCACATAACATTTTAAAAGGTCGTGTACCTCTGTCAGTTGATCAGAAGCAGCGACTCTCTCAACATAAGCACACTTTAAGACGCTTGGCACAGCGAGGCGAATCTATAAAAAAGAAGAAACAGTTTCTTGTACAGAAAGGTGGTGCATTTCTACCACTCCTGTTAGGACCATTACTCGGCGGAATTCTGGGTAATCTGTTTCAATAACCATGGACCACACTCTGAAGAAGATGATTATTCTACCGATGGACTTTATACAGCGCTTGCAGGCACCGGATGTTACACAAAACAACATTTTAACGCAGCTGGGTAACGATATGGATAAAGTTTTAAAAACTAAAATGACCGACCATGACAAATGGCAGCAGTACAACCAAGTCCTTCAAAGGTATCTACACTTTTCCAATCAGTTACGTCAGCCGCCAGTATAACAATAAGCGGTAACGATGCTGCTGATGATGTTAGAGGTTTACCGCAACGCAAAGGTCTGACAGACGACGAGATAGTATCAACGCTTCCTCCTTCATATAAGAGAAAAGGTGCGAATTTGTTAGATATACTGAATACGAACAGTGATGTTTTTGGGATAAAGGGCACTGTCACAATAAAAGGCGAGATCATACCACACTCCAACATTATCGATCTGGTTCACGAGACGTTAAGAAAACGAAAAACCACAAATCCGCGCGGTTGGCGTCAGTTTGCGACGTACATTAAAGAGATAAATATACCACGAGCGTTTATCGGAGATACGCAAAGGTATGATGTTTCTGTATTACCCAACGTTGAACGGACCCTCACAACTATAGGTGAGAATTACGATGCTGATAGTGAAACGCGGAAACACCGAGAAGAATCTCTCAAAGAAGAAGAGGACTTTCACTAGATTGGGATTCGTGGCGTTCATAACATGGATGCTGTATACTATGATCCCTCCACCCAGCAGGGTTCGCTGGTATAACACCTTTAACTAATGCTGTAAAGGGTAGATATGGTGAAGTAAAAAACTGGTTGCGGACACAGGAAGCTTATACAGTACATAAACCAGTCAGAAAAAAGTTTCCACGAAATAAATATATTGTGAGTAACCTTTACGAATTGTGGCAGGCGGATCTTTGTGATATGCGGACTTTAAGTGAACACAATAGCGGATACAACTACATACTAACGGTAATTGATGTATTTAGCAAGAGGGCATGGGCGAGAGCACTTAAAACGAAGACAGCCTCATCTGTAATTGAAGCATTCGCGGATATTCTTAAGGATTGCGACAATACTCCGGCAAATCTACAGACGGATAAAGGCAAAGAGTTTGTGGCGAGCAGTGTACAAAACTTTTCAAGAAACAAAATATCAATTTCTATGTTACAAATAACCCTGATGTAAAATCATCTGTAGTTGAAAGATTTAATAAAACATTGAAAACAAAGATGTGGCGTTATTTCACTTAAAAAATTCCTACAGATATATTGATGTACTCGAAAGACTTGTGACTGCCTACAACAATAGTCCTCATTCAAGTATAAAGATGGCCCCGCGAGTAAACGATAAAAACATTTTGGAAGTGTGGAATAACCTGTACGCGAGAGGTTTAGGTCCAGTACGCCATCCTAAATATAAAGTCGGTGAGCACGTCAGAATCGCCAGAAGTAAGTACACCTTTGAGAAGGGATATGAAACGAATTGGAGCGAGGAAGTTTTACAATTAGTGCGGTGATAAAAGAAGACCACCAGTTTATAGAATAATCGATCTTAATAACGATCCTGTTGAGGGCACCTTTTACGAAGAAGAATTGCAAGTTGTTACGATTGATAAAGATACTCTATTCAAAGTCGATAAGATTCTAGCTGAGAAGGGCCGTGGGCGAAATAAACAATACCTGGTTAAGTGGCGTGGATACAGTGACAAATTTAATAACTGGGTGTTAGCTTCGCAGCTGAGAGATATATAAAAAATGGAATTTTATCTCACCTTATTGAGTAATAGCTCTATGACGTATTTTCCGGGTAATATGCGGTCAAGTTTTATTACGCAACTGCCAAAACGAATAAGATTAACGGGCTCGTGGGTTGTAGGGATATCGGAAATTCAGTACCCATGTTCTTTTGCCGCTGTAAGTGCAGCAGATAATTTAATTTATTATAGAACAGAGCCACCTGACGACGAGAACATGTTAGAAGCGATATTAAAAAAGGCCGCAGAATATTTTCAACTCGACAACGAGAAGATCATTTATATTGAAGACGGCTGGTACGTGATACGATTCGCTTCGGGAAATTACGCCAGCATAGAAGAAATTATCAGCGAGCTAAATGACCATGTACTAATAAGTAAATTGCTAACAATCGAGTATCATAATCTAACTAAACGCGTCACTACGAAATTAAAAACTCGGCTCTCGCTATTCGGATTCTCACAACGTCTAGCCTTACAATTGGGTTATCGACCGTATCACAACATAGCCATGGAACCAATACCCCCTCACCCCGCTAGTATATGGATAGGCTTACCAACTCAGATGTTTGTTTATTGCGACATCGTTGAACCGCAAGTTGTGGGTGATGTTTTATCTCCGCTTATGCGTATAATAAATATTACTTCAGAAAACTATGCTTACGGTGGTCATAAAGATGTGGTTTTCTCGCCTGCACACTACATACCGGTAATGACGCGGGAATTTGAAAACATCGAGATTAATATAAAAACAGATACAGGTGCTGCAATGCCATTTGAGTTTGGAACGTCGTGCCTGAAGCTACACTTTAAGAAAGTACAATAATGGTTTGCCCTTACCAGCAATATTACATGAATCAGGCCGGTAACGGTATCGGGTCTATTTACAGGTGTGCCCTATCAACGCGGTCATGGGATAGGAGCTGGTTAGGCGGTATATTTAGAAGTATAATACCGTTATTTAAGTCTGGCGCAAAGGTTATTGGTAAAGAAGCTCTTAGAACGGGTGCTAATATTCTTGGTGACGTCATAGAGGATCGACCTATTAAGGATTCGTTTCAAGAAAGATTTCACGAGGCAGGTAGAAACCTTAAGCGTAAAGCCGACGAGAAAATCGATAAAATGATGGAGGGTTCGGGTTATAAAAGAGTACGTCTGGCTGATAATAATCAGTCTCAACTGAGAGCCGCTGCTAAGAAGAAGCCTGCTTACGACGATATATTTTCAAGATAATGGCTTTTCTACATGCTCAATCGTGTGAATGCGTCAAGTCCGAATTGGATTTGTTCGCTTTACCAGCGACGCAGACAAGTATCGAGAGTGGTGAATGGATATTTTACAAGCCCTTATCAGCTCTGAGTGATGACGCCCCAATAGAATTTGTAGTCCCCGGAAATGGAAATGATTATATAGATTTAAGCCAGACTATGCTGTACATTACAGCTAAAGTTCTAAAACATGATGATACAGCTCTTACAGACGCTGATGTTGTAGCACCGGTAAACAATTGGATGCATTCGCTTTTCTCACAGGTGGAGGTTTACTTAAATCAGAAGATGGTGTCACAACCAAACAACACCTACGCCTACCGTTCATATATCGAAACGCTGCTAAATTATGGAAAGGAGGCCAAGAGTTCACATCTAGGATGTACCTTATGGCACAATGATACAGCTGGACAGATGAATACGTTGGGAAACGCTAATAACGGTTTCTCGAAACGTCAAGCACTTGCGGCTACCGGTAAACAGATAGAGATGATTGGTCACGTGCACTCGGATTTATTTAATCAAGAGAAATTTCTCATAAGTGGTGTTGAGTTAAAGACTAAATTTGTACGATCAAGAGATACCTTTAGTCTAATGGCGGCACACGCTTCAAATTACAAGACGCGAATTATAGACGCTAGTTTACTGGTGAGACGTATGCGAATCAATCCAACTATTCTAATAGCGCACGCTAAAGCTTTAGAAACAACAGCCGCAAAATATCCTGTTACAAGGACCGACGTAAAAGTGTTAACTATACCTGCAGGTATACAGCGAAAATCATTGGATAATGTTTTCCTGGGTCAGTTACCTAAACGATGCATCGTAGGCTTTGTAGCAAATAAAGCCTTCAACGGTGACTACCCCCTCAAACCCGTTCAATTTTCATCACTGCAATATTAACTACATGTCATTATATATTGACGGACAACAAATTCCTTCGAAGGCCTTACAACCGGACTTTACAGCTAATGGTTTATACGTAAGAGCGTACCACACCTTATTCTCTGGTACGGGTATTCATTTTTTGAATGAAGGTAACGATATATCAAGAAGTGATTATCCCAACGGCTACTGTTTAATGGCCTTTGACCTAACACCTGACCTGTCTGCAAACGCTAGCACGCACTGGAATTTAGTTAGAAATGGGTCCCTTCGGCTGGAAGTCGGGTTTGAAGAAGCGCTCACCGTAACCGTTAACTGTTTGGTGTATGCAGAATTCGATAATGTGGTCGAGATCGATAAACATCGAAATGTCGTTGTGGATTTTAGCTGTTAAAAGTGGTAGCTCTAACCTGCAAGCTTCAGTGTAGAGCAGCAGCCGATAGAAGATGGACGCATACTTGGACATGCAAGGGTTTAGCGGTGTTAACAACGAATTCATACCGAAAGAAATTGCCGTGGTTACAGATCAGGGTCGTTTATCGTTGATGCTGATAAAACCACCGCGAGGCTACTTTATATCAGGATCCATGTCACGACAGATAAAATTTATGGAGGATAATTATCATGGCTTGAAATGGTGGTGGGGTCATGTACATTACAATAATTTCCGCGAGGAGCTGTTGAGAGTGTTGCGCCCATTTAACAAGATTCACGTTAAGGGTAGTGAAAAACAACAGTTTTTAAGGTTTCTTAACAAACCAATAGTAAACCTGGAGGAGAGTGGTTGCCCGTCGATTAAACAGTTGAAAAAGGAAGCAAAAGCGTATAGCTGTTTAAGTCATAACATCACTGAGCCTATGTGTGCACTGGAAAACGCATTACTACTACAAGACTGGACACATACCAATTCCAAAGATGTATGCGGTACAAGTGTTGAGATGCTTGAAATCGATCACCAGCCACAAGAAGAATGTGTTTCGGCTTGTATGTGCTTCTAATCAATTACCGAAACACGCACCTCGACCGTGTGCAATTATCGTAAACACGGATCCTGCAAACAAGCCAGGTCAGCATTGGACCGCTATCTACATTGACCAGAATGGTAACGGGGAGTATTTTGATTCCTTTGGACGAGCACCGCAAGGATATCATTTACATTTCCTAGAGAAGAATTCCCGATGTTTCGTATACAATAAAAAAATTCTGCAGGATTATCATTCGGATGTATGTGGATTTTATGTCTTAGTGTTTCTATATTTTAGATTACATAGTTTATCAATGATTGATTTTGTAAAAAACTATTTTAGTACATGTTTAATTCTAAATGATGAGATAATTAAAATATTGTTTAATGTCTGTTATCCAACCATTCTATTCTGATAAATAAAAATATTTTTAGTACCTTAATTGTTTTATTTAAGAATTGCGTAATACCTACTGTTTTTTCTTTTAATTCGGCATGTGTGTTTTTAAAATATCGTGTTATATAAAATTTATTATTTAATGTTTTTTAAAAGAAATTATTTATATTATATTGGTAATCAATTTTAGACTATTATATTTAACCGTGTTATATAATTACAATTGATGTGTAGTAATTAACTTACTAAAGCAAGCATAATTTAAAACGAATTAACTGTCACCACTGAAGTAAAAACAAAAAGTAATTTTTAAAATCGTATTTGTATACATGAATGTAGCAAAGTAACAATTACAGATCTTATCTTATTTTTAAAAATAGGGTTATTATCTTCACAAATAGTTCATATCAGATTAAGCTACAGTTTATTTATTTTATATATTGGATTCGTTGCATTTTACAAAACAATTTTATCATACGATGAAACTCATTAAAACCATTGTAATTAACTATTTGAATTTAAATAATGAGCAGTACATTCTAAGCGTCTTTAAATATCAAAATGGCCTTATTGTATTTTCTTTCTAATCCAACCATAAATTGAATAGAAAAAATATTTTGTACTTTTAAAAGAGACCTTCAAAAAATAAAATATTCAAAGAGACAGTCAAAGTGAATGCGTGTTTTTACATTCTAAATGAGGGGTAAAACCCTATTAGCTATAACTTAGAGATGACGTCAGAGCTTCAATACTTTAAATAGTGGATTCAGGTACGGTAAAAATCAGACGATCTCAAATTGTAGAAGTCTTCATTACTATTAGTAACAGGTTTGGTGAGACTGCCAGCTTGGTTTGAGATCCCAACACTTCCTTGAGGTGTACAAGTCTTTTTTATACCATAGCAAATCCGTTGAGACTGACGGTTTGCCTCAAGGCCATCATTATTATCTTCTCCGAGAGGACCAGATGTAATCTCTGTATTTATTAATACAAGTTACGATTTCGGGTAATTCCTTAACATTTTCTTTTACGTGTGTATGTATGTATGTTTAAGGTCTTATAGTATTATTTTTTGATTAGGATATGATAAGATAAGGTAGTGTTGTACAACGTATACTGTGTCACATCCAAAAATAATTTTAAACCCCATCTTAAAAAACACCTTTATGAATGTTCTACAGGCAATGCATTTGATTAGTAGAGCTTATAGAGAACATGTATAAGTCATAAAGTACAAACAAATCCTAATTAGCTAAGCAATATACCACCTATTACAGAAAAACGCTCGCTGCTCCTCCTGATGACTCAGCAACAAATCTCTGCTTAACCCTGAAATATGCCGATAGATAGTGTTACCTTTATTACAGAAAATACTCATTAGCCCATACCCCTGCTAGATGGCACCACAAACAAATCCCTGATTAACTCTGAAATATACCACTAGGTAACGCCACCTTTATTACAGTAAATACTCGTTAGTCCATACTCCTGCTAGGTGGCACCACAAACAAGCTCTGTCTTACAAGTTAGCATTAGAGTCCTCGTACTATTTCCCACCAGAGGTTCAGATCTAACACAAGACCCTGGCTTACAAGTTAGCAATAGGGTCCCTTATTCAATTTTCACATTTTCAGCGAAGCACCAGGTCCTAGAGATAACATTTTATCTTACATCTTTATTATTAAAAACAATCCCCAGCGAAACACCAGGTCCTAGAGGTAGCATTTATCTTACAAGAATTTCCATAAAACAACCCCAAGCGCTGCACCAGGTCCTAGAGATACCATTTATCTTACAAGAATTTCTATAAACAACCCCCAGTGCTGCACCAGGTCCTAGAGATAGCATTTATCTTACAAGAATTTCCATAAAACAACCCAAGCGCTGCACCAGGTCCTAGATGTAACATTTATCTTACAAGAACATCTTTATTATTAAAAACAACCCCAAGCGCTGCACCAGGTCCTAGATGTAGCATTTATCTTACAAGAATTTCCATAAAACAACCCCAAGCGCTGCACCAGGTCCTAGATGTAACATTTATCTTACAAGAATTTCCATAAAACAATCCCCAGCGAAGCACCAGGTCCTAGAGGTAGCTCTCGTCTGACAAGAAACCACAATTTCATATTTCCGCTAGCCCCTGGTCTCAAAGTAAACCTGTTTCTCAAGGTAAACCTGTTTCTCAAGGCAAACCTGTTTCTCAAGGTAAACAACTTTATCAAGGTAAACAACTTTTTCAAGGCAAACCTGTTTCTCAAGGTAAACAACTTTCTCAAGGTCAAATAGTGGTCAGCCACGTGGCAGGCCCTGGGAAATCCCCAAGGTCAAATGACGTCACAAAAGTGAAAGGTGAGGTGCCGGTGTTCTACTGATACTGTAAGTAGTATGTACCAATATAATAAGGAGGTGAATCGGCGATGTATGATTCTACTGCGTCTAAAGAGGCCACGAACGTCAGCAGAACGGAGAGAAAAACTAATCGTCAAATTTTACATTTTTTAAGTTAACCCATAATACACAATTTATGAATTTAATTCAAAGCAATCCAAAAAATTTGCATACATTTTGTTATTAAAAAATACTTTTTTGTAAAGGAGGTGTATAAACAATTATTAGATAAGCACAACTTAATTTATTAAAACACCAACTAGAAAAGTTGTATAGGTTCTAAGTTTTGTAAATAATTGTTGGTTAATGATTGAATAATTATTTGAAATAATGACACTATTAGCTGATTATATTCATAAGATCGATGCTAACTAAACTTCTATGTTAAAACATTTTATAGGGTCAATCGTAAAGTTTACTTTTACAAATAATTTTAAATTGTATAATAATGTATAATTGCACCGTGATTCAGCCCGAGCGGTTGTCTATCCTTGTCTATCACACCTGCCGATGCTCACAACCCACGTGTTAAGCAACCGCTCGTACACTTCTCTTATACATCCATGGTATGCACTTTATGCTGCTGTAAAAATTAACTAGAACTCCAATTAAATTGATATGGATTTCTAATATACTTGATAATACACTTCCACGAAATTAGTATGACACTTCCAATATACTTCCATAAAATTGAAAGTGGCACTTCCAATAGCGGTGTACAAAACACTTCCATTGATTATTTACCCCTCGGTCTGTTTTGTATCCTAATGTCTGTAAAAACCTAGTCTTATAAACTTGATTTGACTCCTTTATATTAGAATGTTTTTCTAGAATTACATTTAGATCCATATTTTTAAGTAGGTCAAATGGAAAGAGAAGAATATATTTTACTGAATATTCCTTGTGGGATAGTGCTTCTCTTCAGTATATCATAACATTTTTTTAAATATTTTCCAATAAACAGCCGTTTTTCTTCAAAACTTAGTTTACTGAAGTATTCAAAAATAGCTTGTGTGTGTGGGTAGTGCGAATAATTGAACATAGAGATAAATCAGGTATAATTTCGAATGTAAAGGTGGTGACTACTTAGATAGAGAATGTATAAAACGATAGAGTAGAAAATGATTATTATTCCACCCAATATCTGAGTCTTAATGTTTTTTGCAACAGCAAATTTTAAAAATATTTGTAAACACATTAATTAACACGATGTTGACGGGTGATTGTTACTTTCCAATTTCCAAGTTGTATAACTGTTAAATAATTAACTGCATTCCATAAAAACAGTTTTGTCATGGAGGTGAAATCATTTTAAAGAATGCATGTAAATAACAAACATCATTTTGTATACAAATTAATATACGGTGGCACTAAGTAGTGTGCGAAAGTGAAAGGTAAATACGGACTGCAGCAAGTGTACTAGAGATAATTAGGTCTACATTCTAAAATTAGATAATGATGGGAAAGCAATAGCCAGTTTATATCCAACCATTCATAAGTAAAAAACGTGTTTAGTGAGGCTACGTGTGGATACGTTGTATAAAAATATTTCAGTTCAACATATGGTTGTTATTGAACAGTTGAAAGAAAAACACAATTTAGGGTAATGACGACGGAGTATTAGAATCGTCACCGGAGCTGCAACTGAACCCGAAATCACTGTCATATCAGTACCATTTCCAACATTAATAATTAAGGACTCTGCAACGATATCCATAACTACCTCGTTTTCGTAATATTCGTATATTCGTGTTCTACTTTCTGGACGTGAATGCACACCTTGTTGCAATCTTCTCGCGTAATTGAAGCGAATTTTTCATAAAACCAGAATATGAAAAACTTTTTTACATATATATTTTTTGGTACAAAATAACCATGTTTGCTTAACTTAAGGAACAAACGTCAAAAGAAACTAAAAATTTAAGGTTCAAAAGAAATGCAAAACTTAAATACCTGCTTACTTATTACTTCAGTTAATTACAGACTCAATCTTGCAGTAATGTATGCCTCTTCGAAGGTAAGGTTCCTCCAGTACATGCTCTACCTCCTTTAATTTGATAACTTCTTTGTCGGAAACATCAGGGTAAACAAAATATAGTCCTCGTTTTCGTAAAAAAATAGTTTCGAACTTATCACTGGACCAACATAGTTGGCGTTGCCATATTTAGCTAGGATCCACGAACTCTCTTCAAGTTTAGTTTGTGTCTCTGTATTTAACACGTCACTGTTTGCTGCAGCTACATTATTGATAGAAATTTCATTATCACAAGTTATTAGTTCATCATCAAAGGTTTCATCTTCACTTTATAGAGTTACAGAAACCTCACTGTCGGAACTTGAGCTTTCTACAACAACCTTTTTCCTTTTTATACTTTTATTCTTAGCTTGTTTTTTTTTCGTTACTAATACAAATCCGTTCAATCACTTCTGCACTTGTCAACGTTTCCCATAAATTTTCTGTTGACACGACATCGTTTCCCAGGAATTGTTTCTCTTTTGTTCTGAACCTTTAAAACAGACATTAATGCCTGAGTTATATTGTGTGTACTGGAAGTCTGTAACACCGATGAAGGTCTACTCATGTCAGGATGTTCCTCAGCTGTATTAGAATGCAATGAAACAATTGACTCGTTGTGAGATGTTGATTGAATCCTCGCTAATAATTTCTGCAATCTCTACCTTTTTAAGCATTTTATCTTTAGACAAAGGATAAATTCCATAACCATCAAAACCGCCTACAGCGTTGGCTCTGGACAGGCAGCCCGACTCAGCCAGTGTTTTCATTAAGCTAGAAAATACCAATTTATCAACGTTCTTGTAGCGTTTTTTCATAAAATTGACGAAGTACGGACCTGCAAGAGTTCTTCACGGATTTGTATACTCCGACGTCCAAATGTTACATTAAGTGCAATGTATGGGCAGGTAGACAAAATAGTAGTTCAATGTTGTTTTCCATTGCCATCTCTATTAACTCTAACGAAATGTGGGAGTTGTGTCCATCCAAAATTAATAATTTGCTTCCTAAGTGGGCGGTTTCTTTAACAAAGAATTTCGCGAAATAATCAAGAAACTGGGATGCCTCCGTCCAACCTGATGGGGAACAGTTCTACAGAGCATTGCCAGGACCATTAACACGCACCATGTGGAATACAAATGAATTCCCATATAATTAATAAACATTGGTAGAAAATCGCCTATTGCATTACAACACATAAGTAGGTACTGTGTAAGTTGCTTTAGTAACGCTTCCTACAAGCTTATTATCTGTTTGAAATCCAATTTCATCTGCATTAAAAATATTTTTATGCAGTAACTCTAAACGATTTATTACATCGCTTAGCTTCTCAAACACATCTACCATTACTTTTGTGGTTCCTGCTACGATTTCGAGGTGAATTTTGTGCAACTCTGCGACTAATGTATCCTTTCCACCGATTTTCAAACATTAGACACCAGTCTAGTCCTAGTAGTCTATCTAATCTGCGTAAGTAGTCTTGCACACATCTCTGCAGTTGCAATCGGTCAAATCCATAGCCCCATTCACCTAAATTCACTAGAGCTTGAACAAGTATCTCCTCTTCTTTGGTGGTTAACACTGTTGGACGACCAACCTTGTTGCATTTGTACCCCTTTACGTGATTCATGAGGGTTGTTCGTTTTCTCAACAATAAAGTGTTAATAATAAACACAGATTTTAACATTGGCACTGTCAATTATAACCTTAAACACGAAATTTCGAAAAATTTTATAATTTTAAAATTGCTACTATTTATCATTGCAAAATATTGCTACAACGTTTATTAAGTTTAACTTACCGTGTCAAATAATATCAAAACGCACAAAAATGTGACAGTAGAAGACGGGCACCACTCTCACTTTTTGTGACGTCATTTGACCTTGGGGGTTTCCCACGACCTATCACGTGGCTGACTTTGGTTTGACCTTGAGAAAGATGTTTACCTTCCGAAAGCTGTTTACCTTGAGAAACTGGTTTGATTTTGGGGGCTGGCCAAGGACTTGGACTTGCGTGGGAAATTTGAAAATGTTTTAATGGAGGTTCTTGTAAGACAGGTGTGGGGACTAGCTCTTGGACCTAGTGCCGCACTGGGAAATTGTTTTAATGGAGGTTCTTGTAAGACAAGTGTAGGAAATACCTCTTAGGGATTAGCTGCTTCGCGCTATCTTATAAGACAGGTGTAGGAACTAGCTATTGGCCTGGGCCTGTGCGGGAAATTTGAATAAGGACCCTAATGCTATCTCATAAGACAAGTGCAGGCCTGCGCCCCCTGATTGGAAATAATATGGAACTCTAATGCTACCTCATAAGACAGGGTCTTGTGTTAGGCCCTTGATGGGGAGATAGTACGGGGACTCTAATGCTAACTTGTAAGACATGTGTAGATCTTCAAAACTTGTTCTCGGGCCTTCACCCCCTGTCGCGGTCCCTGGTTGGAAATGGTATGGGGCCCTAACCTTATATATAAGTGCAGAAACTAGCTCTTGGGCCTTGGCCCCTATCGCGGCCTCCTTGCTGCAATTTATGTGGGTTCTAACCTAATCTTACAGTTGTAGGCCTTCGCCCCCCCCCCGTCATAAAAGATTTGTATTCTAATAAGGTGGCCCTATCCTTGTAAGACAGGACTTGTATCAGGGCCTGCGCCCGGCCACTCTGAGTAGAAAATTGATTTTTAGCGCCATCTAGTGGCGTATAGACTAATGACCATTTTCTGTAATAGAAGTTAATCATGCACACATCTCTCTTGCTCTATCTCGTTTATCCGTTTCTCTCTCTCAAACAAATCAATTAATTAATCAATCAATCTCAAACAAATCATGCTCGATCAAATCAATCAGATCAATCTCAATCAATCAACCAAAAGCAATAAATCATGTCTTACAGTTTGCGGAAACCAGTTTACAGTTCAAAACTGAATACATTAAAGTCTAAATTAAATATGACGTGAAATAATAAATAATTTCTACGGTAATGCAATGATGGTTTTTATAGAGGCAGATTCTCTTTCTAAACAGTCACCACCTATACATTCGTAAAATTATGTCTGATTTATTTGCATGTTCAATTACATACACAAAATTTTTTCATAAAAACGTGTTCATTAACAGTTATAAAAACCTCATTAAAAAGACTGGAAAGTAATAATTACTTATGTATAACATAGAGTTAAATTAAATTAACATGTTTTTAAGAATATCAAATTGATATAATGGAAATAAAAGGCAAAACGTTTTAATGGTTTATTATTATAAGTGAATTAACAATAACTACAAGTTTAAAATCCACAAATACGTACCAGCTATTGTAGATCTGAGTTTATGACGTCATCCTATAAGAGAAATAATACATTTAAAAATCTGTATCGGCATTTTTGTTAGCAATATCAAGTAAACACATATTAGAAGTAATACACATACCTTTAGAAGTGTTTTTTTTCAACTGTTCTAATAATAACCATATGTTGAACTGAAAAATTTTTTTTATACAACCTATCCACATGTAGCTTCACTAAACACGTTTTCTAACTATGAATGGCTGGACAAAACCTGATTACTACAACTCGTATTTAGTATTTATATTGTACTTATAAATTTACATTCAAGATAAAAAACGACGATAACATGCTTTAAAGAAATGATTTTCACTTTGATCGTGTAAAAGCCAGCCTTCATCAGTTTTTTATATTATGTACAAACAAAAATATCACCTAAGTGTTATAAATAAATAAAAGTCTTCAAAATGTGTTTTTTTCTATTGTATATGTCCATAAAAATTGCTTTAAATAAACGAATACCTAATTAAGTAAGCAATTAATTAACATTTTCTAGCTTTACAATGTGAGTTACGTAATAGGATTTATTTTAAAGAGGTTGCAAAATTATCCTCTGTTATAAAAATTGTATTCTAATAAATCACAAACACATGTAAAGATAATGACAAGTGTTTTATAATAAACGATTTTATTTAATTGAGTTAACCAGTTAACATGTGCCAAGATTATTTTTATTTTATAGAAGCGGACGGCCTTGGATTTTTTTTTAAGTTAACATGTATCATATACGTAAAATTTCTCGACGCGAGGGTTTCGGCGATCCCACTCCAACCCTCCCCGAGCATAACCGACATTGTAAAACAGGTGTAGGGTGTCGCAACTTGTTCTCGGGGCTTCGCCCTTGTAGTCGTGATCGCAACTTGTTGGTAGGTCTTCGTGTATTGTCATGATACCCTTGCCGGAAAATTTGAATTTGTATTATAATAATAAGAAGCCTAATGCTAACTTGTAAGACAGGTGTAGGGCTGCGCAACTTGCTCTCCGGGGTTTGTCCCTTTTCGTGACCCCAATGGCGGAAAATTTGAATATGTATTTGTATTTAAGTCTCTACAGGTTATGGCTGAAAATATGAATCTGTATTGTAATAAGGGGTATAATGCTAACTTGTAAGACAGATGTAGGGCTTAGCAACTTACTTTCAGGCCCTCGCCCCTCGATCAAAAATTTGAATTTGATTATGACTCCATCTATGAGGGGAAATCTGAACTTGTATTATAATAATAAAGAAGCCTAATGCTAACTTATAAGACAGACGTAGGGCTTCGCAACTTACTTACTTTCGGGTCTTAGTCCCTGGCCCCTTGGCGAGATATTTGAATTTTGATTTGTATTTAAGTGTTTACATCCTGATTACTTATTGCGAGAAATTTGAACTTGTATCCTAATAAGGGACATATTGATAGCTTATAAGACAAAACATAGGAACCTGTGTTAGGACCTGCGCCCTCCTGTCGTGGCGCTTGTTGGGAAATTTGAATTTGCATCGTCATCTAGTTGTGTATGGCCTAATGAATATCTTTTGTAATAAAGGTGGCACCATCTAGCGTTATATTTCTAGGAATAATCAGGGTTTTGTTTGTGGCACCACCTAGTGGTATGTTTTTAAACTAGCGAATGTTTTCTGTAATAGAGGCGCCGCCACCTAGCGGTATATTTCTAGGACTAATTGGGGTTGTTTGTAGGGCAATATAGTGGTGTACAGGCTAATGAATGTTTTCTGTAATAGGGGTTGATCGTGTTCGTCTCTCCCTCGTCTCTTTCTCAAACATACAAATCAATTACTCAAACCAAATTAATCAAATCAATTAAATTAAATACCAAACTGATTTAACTTAATCATACAAAATCAGCTCACAATTCAAAAAATAGCAGTATGATTGAACGCACAGAGTGCAAAAGAAAAACAATCTCACACTTATTGTAGCTACCCATCTAACCGCACTTTCGCATTAACTTCAGCATTGTTAGTGCAGGTTCAAACACCGTTAGGAAAAGCAAGTTTATTAACAAAATTGAAGGAAAGCTTAGCGTTTGAAAATATATTATTATTATTATAAACAACAATACAACATTTTTATTTAATCACATCCTTTACCGGCCTTCTTCTTTTTCTTCTTGAACCGTGATTCGTCGCTATCATCATCATGGTTTTGATATTCGTCTTTCTCCTCTACCTCATCTCTATTCTTCCTCTTCTGTGAATCATCACTATCACCTTGGATGTGAGATACATTCAAGTCATCTACGTCATCGTTTTCATCATCATCTTGAACGGTTATGTTGTAATAGTTTGTTAACAAATCAGTAAAATCCCTAATTTCCGCTGATGTTGGCTCATAAATAGGAGAATACATTATAATAATGCTCACTCGATGACAGTTACATTTTAAAGAGCGAAACGCACGAGAAACGAGAATGCTGCTAGCCTTGGGTCTTGTGCGCTGGCGCGCTTTTCAATGTTCGGGTAGAATCGGTTATCTTCGGGGAAAGTTTGAAGTATTGACCTAACCACACTGTAATATCTTCCCTAGGGGCATATTTATAAATCTAAACTTTTTTTTATGGCTGAGGTATTTTCTCTTAAGACGGCTGCTTGCGCCGCAAGTAGCCGTCTTAGGAGGAAATGAGCATTATTAAAATACAATTTTTATAACACAGGATAATTTTGCAACCCCTTTATAATAAATCCTATTACATAACTCACATTGTAAAACTAGAAAATGTTAATTGATTGCTTATTTAGTTAGGTACTCGTTTATTTAAAGTAATTTGTATGGACATATACAATATAAAAACACAATTTGAAGACTGTTATTTATTTATAACACATAGGTGATATTTTTGTTTGTACAGAATATAAAAAACTGATGAAGGCTGGCTTTTACACGATCAAAGTGAAAATCATTTTTTTAAAGCATGTTATCGTCGTTTTTTTATTTTGAATGTAAATTTATAAGTACGATATAAATGCTAAATACGAATTGCAGTAATCAGGTTATGTGTATTACTTTCTAAATTAGTTAATAAGGGAAAGCAATAGCCAGTTAATATCCAGCCATTCATAAGTAGAAAACGTGTTTGGTGAGGCTACATGTGGATACGTTGTATAAAAAAATATTTCAGTTCAACATATGGTTATTATTAGAACAGTTGAAAGAAAAAAGGCTTCTGAAGGTACGCGTATTATTTTTAATATATGTTCTTACTTGGCATTGCTAACAAAAATGTCAATGAAAGATTTTGAAATGTATTATTACTCTTATAGGATGACGTCATAAAATCAGATCTCCAATATCTGCTACGTATTCGTGGATTTTAAAATTGTAGTTATTGTTAATTCGCGGATAATAATAAACCATTAAAACCTTTTGACTTTTATTTCCATTATATCAATTTGATATTCTTAAAAACATGTTAATTTAATTTAACTCTATGTTATACATAAGTAATTATTACTTTCCAGTCCTTTTAATGAGGTTTTTATAACTGTTAATGAACACGTTTCTATGAAAGAATTTTTTGTGTATGTAATTGAACATGCAAATAAATCAGACATAATTTTCCAAATGTATAGGTGGTGACTGTTTAGAAAGAGAATCTGCCTCTATAAAAAGCATCATTGCATTAGGGTAGAAATTATTTATTATTTCATGTCATATTTAATTTAGAGTTCAATGTATTCAGTTTTGAACTGTAAGACATGATTTATTGCTTTTGGTTGATTGTGAGATTCATCTGATTGCTTTGATCGAGCATGATTTGCTTGAGATTGATTAATTAATTAATTAATTGATTTGTTTGTGTGTGAGAAAGAGAGAGAGGGAGAGAGAAAAATGGATAAACGAGATAGCGCAAGAGAGAGGCGTACATGATTAACTTCTATTACAGAAAATGTTCATTAGTCTATACGCCACTAGATGGCGCTAAAAATCATTTTTTTACTCAAAGAGGGCTGGGGCGCAGACCCTGATGCAAGTCCTGTTTTACAAAGCTAGGGCCACCTTATTAGAATACAATTTTTTTATGACGGTGGGGGGGAGGTGCGAAAGCCTACCACTGTAAGATTAGGTTAGAACCCACATACGATTACAAGGGGGCCTCGATAGGGACCAAGGCCCAAGAGCTAGTTTCTGCACTTATATATAAGGTTAGGGCCTCATACCATTTCCAACCAGGGGCCGCGACAGGGGGCGAAGGCCCGAGAACAAGTTTTGAAGATCTACACATGTCTTACAAGTTATCATTCGAGTCCCCGTACTATCTCCCCATCAAGGGCCTAACACAGGACCCTGTTTTATGAGGTAGCATTAGGGATGCATACTATTTCCAATCAGGGGGCGCAGGCCAACACTTGTCTTATGAGATAGCATTAGGGTCCTTATTCAAATTTCCTGCACAGGCCAAGACCTAGTTCCTACACCTGTCTTATAAGATAGCGCGAAGCAGCTAACCCCTAAGACCTATTTCCTACACTTGTCTTACAAGAACCTCCATTAAAACAATTTCCCAGTGCGGCACCAGGTCCAAGAGCTAGTCTCCACGCCTGGCTTACAACCTCCATTAAAACATTTTCAAATTTCCCACGCAAGTCCTAGTTCTAGGCCAGCCCCCAAAAGGAAACCAGTTTCTCAAGGTAAACAGCTTTCCGAAGGTAAACATCTTTCTCAAGGTCAAACCGAAGTCAGCCACGTGGTAGGCCGTGGGAAATCCCCAAGGTCAAATGACGTCCCAAAAGGTGAAAGTGGTGCCCGTCTTCTACTTGTGACACATTTGTATTCACCAACGACTGTTAGTAGTTAACAGTCTGTCAAGTCGTCTAATAAGTTAACAGAGCAATATTGATCTGTTAACCTTGGTAATAGATTGATAGATAGGTATTATTTGTGTCAAAATTGTTGGTAATAATAAATTATTATTAACACTTAAATCATATATTATATTGTACGTAAGTAGTGAAGTGCGAAATGGACAGAATGGACTTCCACTATTTATTAAATTCATTTTCCAATAGTGACGATCTAATAAGACGTTCCAAAATAGTTAAAGAACGAAATAATTTATTGGAAGAATTGGATGATCTAGATTTTAAAAACGACCGTATACATAAAAGTACAATTATAAGATTGTCTAATATGCTGGAAGGGTGGTTAGAACCTGTCAACAGATTAAATAACCCAATATCTAAATTAAATCAAATATTAATTTGCCTACGATTTTATGCTTCTTCCTCTTTTGGACCATCCCAATCATGAGGATTATGATCCTTTCTGCAGAGAAGGTTTTAATCCATTTATTGAGGTGGATCATTCCTCTATTCTTAAATTGTCTTTACAATTTGGGATTTGCCTTGGCTTCGTTTACTGTTTTCTTCCACTTCTTCTTGTCTCGAAATTGTCTTGTCCAGTCTTGTATACCCATGGTTCTTAAGTCTGCCATAACCGCGACCCACCATCTTATCCTGGGTTTACCTCGTTCTCTGTGCGGTTTCCATTTCGTAACCATCTTCAACAAATTTTCATTTTCACTTTTCATATGTCCAAACCATTTGATTCTTTGGGATTTTATGAAGCTTACTATGTCTTCTCCTTTAATTTCTTCATTTAATTTGTGGTTCATCATGCTCCTATGCTCATCTACTTATTTGACTAGCCCTAATATTCGTCTTAGTATTTTTTAACTATCCGTAGTTCTTCTTCTCTATTAGTGACAACCGGCCTAATTAGTGTCTTATATATTTTTATTTTCGTTGTTTTTATTAGCCTTTTATTTTTTAATAATGCTTTGTTTGCAAAAACGCCCTATTTCCCTTATGCATCTTTTCCTTCACTCCTCCATTCTGTTTCGCCATGATTGTCATTCCAAGATAATCCATTTTATTTACATTTCCAAATTCATAATTCCTCACTTGCAAATATCCCTCATTATTTTCTATTTCTGCGGTATCTCATGGATTTTGTTTTGTTTTATTTATTCTTAGCCTTTCGTTGTATTTTGCTATGATTGCCAGATCGTCTGCATATACTAATACTTGGCATTCTTCTCTCATTATTGTGCCTTTTGGATTTGCTTCTCGAATAATAGTTTACATTACTAGGTTGAATGTCTGTCTATCATTTTCCCTCTTTTTACTGAGTCAAACGCGCACTAAAAATATATAGATAGTAGCCATAAGCTTATCTTGTGTTCTCTCACTTTTTCCAGGATCTGCTGCATAATATGTATGCTGCATTTTATGCTACGGAAACGTTTCAAATTAATGTCGGTGACCATTTCAATGTGTCCCAATCAACTGTATCCCACATTTTTCGAAATGTCCCTAGACAAATTGCTCCCTACATTTTGAATTTATAAAATCACCCGAAACCAATGAAGAAAAACGAAGTACAATATTGGAATTCAAGGAATCAAGGAGAAGTATACCGTAATAGATATATTTAATGATTCTCATATAAGAGCACGGTTTGAGAATGGGAAATTTTTTGATTATCACCTTCTAGGGGAGGGTGGTTATCCCTGTAGAACTTATTTATTACTAACAAATCCGATTGAAACTTATTCATAACACGAAATGTCATACTACATATTTAGGGTTAATTTATACGTGGATTACATTGTTGGAGCAAGTTTTACCAACATAATTCTAGTAACTTTTGAATAACCACTAGTTTACTATTTTAACTTTGAAATGTTTTGGTGGATATGATTTTATTTTAATGACTGCAAATTCTGGTTCTACATTAAGGGGCCTATGGAACATACGCCACTTATTTGTTAAATTTCCAAATCCACACTCCACATATCGTCTAGCTCTGCACTGCCTTTAGTTAAAAATCCTTTTCTTTAATGTTAGGTGTGTTCCACCAAATGGTCGCATTAAATGTTTGTTGAGGCCAAATGCTTAGTCACCAACGAAGAAATATGGCAACTTTGGATTCTTACTTCCTGGCAGACACTTCTCGTCAGGCAATTCTAACTTATTAGATTCTATGGATTTCCACAGGGTGGAGTATTTGAAAATTGACGAATCGCATTTCTTGCCATAGCTTCCCACATGAACATAAACAAATCTGTAGTTCGCGTATACAACTGCCAATAAGACTACAGAATAATACTCTTTATAATTGTAATACATAGAACCACTATGTATTGGGCTAATAATGCGGATGTGTTTCCCATCTACTGCGCCCAAACAGTGAGGGAACTGGGCACTCTTTTCAAACCCCGATACTATAGCTTCCCACTTTTCTTTAGTAAGTTCAGGCATACACTCTTTCCTCATGACTGTCCAAATAGCTTTGCTCACCTTCTACAATGGATCGTATAGTTGAGACACCCATTCTATACGAATAATGGAGATCAGTAAATGTAGATACGCTTGCGAAATACCTGAAAATTTGCAAGCCCACATTACTGATACATCAATTTTTATAAAAAAAAACAAGTGAGATATTGTTATAAAGTTTTCTAAAACTGTACAGTAAAATGTAGCAGATGTCTTCTACTTGTTTGGTCAGAATGAAAGATATAGCAAAATTAAATACTTCGTCGCAGCAAACCTGCGACGAATTTCAAATTTATAAATATATACTTCTATACTAATTTAAGCCAGTTACAATATTTTATCAAAACCATGAAACACGTTTATTATTATTTATTTAATACTGACCCAACAACATAACGTGTTTACAAAGTAAAATTTTTTTTATTGTAAATGGTTTTCAAGTTATAAGGTTTTATAAAAAAAAGGAACATATGTAGTCTGCTTAACTCGCTCTTCATTAAGACGCCAAAAAACATTGGATCATTTTTTTCATTTGTATTTATATGCAATTTACGGAATTATTTCTTGAAATAATTCCTAAAAAACACTAGTTTGTTCCTATTATATTGTTTTACTTCCACAGGTAAAGAAGTAACTAGAAGATGGACCAATCTCCGCGATGCATTTTCTAAATCCAGAAGGAGAGTCCAAAGTAAAAAGAAAAGCGGGGCAGGAGCCGTAGCAGTGAAGAAATACGTATTCAATGATCAGATGCAGTTTTTGCAGAAATGCTACGAATCGAGAGATACAGCTGGGAGTTTGGATGACTCAGTTGCAGCGGAAAATCCAGAAGCGGTGGACGAGCAGCCCGAGAAAGTACCGGAAGGAGTTACTGCCTCACGAATTCATAGAATTGCAAATCGAAAAAGACGAAAGCCTGATGAACTAGAACTGCAAATGTTGAAAGCCCTGCAACAGCCAGAACAACAACCAGACAGCCATACTTCATTTTTACATAGCCTGTTGCCGTATTTAAAATCATTCGATCAGAGCGAAACTCAAGAGTTTCAAATGAACGTCTTCCAGACAATTTCAAAAATAACTGAAAGGAAGAGGATGGCTCAACCTCCACCAGTTCCGCTCCATTCTCAACAATATTATGCACCTCACGCTCAACCTCACTACTCTCAAGCTGCTTTCGCACAACCTCTTACCATTCAACCACCTCCTTCCCAATCTTCTCACGCTCAACCTTACTATACCTCAACCTGCTTTCACACAACCTCCTACCATTCAACCACCTCCTTTCCAACCTTCACACTCTCAACCTCCTCAGCAAAGTACATCCTCCGGATTCCTCAATCAAGCACACACTTCAAATACTTTCGACAATTTTGCCCAGTCACCAACCGACAGTAACACAGGAACGTTTTCACCTACCGCTTGGTCTGAGTCTTCTGAAAACATAGACTTTTCAAACAGAGTCAACTGATTTCTTGTTATTATGTTTTCTTGTTTACAACCTTATGAAATATAAGTTTAGTATTGAAAAACTGCATTGTGTATTATTTACATCTGACAAAACTTCCTAAGTTGTCAAGTAACTATAAAGACCAGTAATAGTGCAAATTTTGTATTCATCAATCTTAACCTCCTCCCGAAAAAAATAAAAAACCCTATGACACACTTAAGTTTGTTCCCTTAATATACATTACATAATTATTACTATAAAATCAAGATATAATAAAAATTTGACTACCTTAATGCTACAGCAAGTCTTTCCACTGACGTTATGCTATTTCTCATTTTAGTATTTTGGTGGCTAATCGCACTTCGCAACTTCTCATGTAATTCATCAAAGCTTGCTGTTGACATTCTAAAATAATTAAAACACTTGTCCTCGTCACTTCGAAGTTGTTCATAAAGCGTGTGGAAAATCCCTGCATCTGATCTTCTTTGGTTAATAGGATGAACCCACTGATTTCTGGTTTTACGCCTTCGTCTCAGCCGACGGTGCAACAACCACATACTAACAATACGATCCTTAAAAGGATTCATGCTGACAAGCAACCGAAGAAAATATCGTTAAAAATGTACGTCCACGATAATAAAATCGACAGGTCTGAACGCTACGTCCAAAGTCGATGTGTGTGTAAATAGCCTTACTTTTGTATTTTGGTAAATCGAACTTTTCGTTGTTACTTCTTTCACTCCATGTATTAACTTCAAATGTTTATTCAGATTAGGTACTTTTATTAGGTACTAAAAACTTTTTCACCAATAGAACAGCTTTATTCATCCATACCATCAAAGTTCATTGATCAATTAACTATTAAATTACTTTAACAATATTAAAGCATAATTCACCGGTTTACGTAAGTAGTACCAGGGAACTTGTTGCCGCCATCTTGGATGTTGACGTCACAAATTCCCCGGGGTGTGGGGCACTTGCCCCGCTACTTATTTACTCGCCCACGTGGGTGACCGTGTTTTCAACCCCTAATTATTTTTATACGCTTAGTGAGAGACCGTATTTTTTACCCTTATTTTGAGATGGTGATCTTTTGATTATTTTTATTAATATAAGATGATGATCTTTAATGATTTTTATTAATTAATTATCCTAGGGAAATTCTTAATCTGATAGTTTATAAGATGATGATGGTCTTTAATTATTTTATTAATTATTTTTTATCCTAGGGAAATTCTTAATCTGATAGCTTTTAAGATGATGATGATCTTTAATTTTTTTTATTAATTAATTATTTTTAACCTGAGGGAAATTCTTAATCTGATAGCTTTAAGATGATGATGATCTTTATTTATTTTTATTAATTAATTATTTTTAGCCCCTGGGAAATGATGTAAAAGATAGTTTATTTAATTTTGTATTTACTATTAACATTTATTAGAACTTGTTTATCAGATTTTATTTAAAGAATTGATTAGATAATAATAATCAGGTACACATTGACTGTATTTTCCTATATTACTTTTATTACCGTGTTTTTCTTAATTACTTGTTTAACTTAAAACACATCGATCATGTTCTTGAATTTGTTGGTGTCGGAGATAACAATCAGAAATTAATTAATACGGATCGTAATTCTGATATAGATGACTGTTTTTGTTTTACAATGTAATTGTAATAGTTTTATTATAAACTATTGTATAATTAGCTTTAAAATGTTATTCTTATTACACTTTTTCTTTAATTACCATGCATGTAGTGGTCTTCTAACTATGTACGAATTTATTACCTTCTACCTATATACTCGAGTTTATAACGACAACACACGATCTACATTACTTTATAACACTATTGCTTGGTAGCGCATTTTTATTTACAGTCATACTTATATAAATTATTAACGCTCCATATTAATGTGGCTATCAACTATTGAAAAGGGTCAACCGTTAAAGTATGCGGTGAAGGTCGTTTAAAAGCAATCCTTGTCACGTGCAGGTGCTATATCGAAATGTTTATCTAGTGGACTCCTGTAAACGCATCATGCAATTAAAAGAAGATAACGCCCTTGATATTAAAAAGATGATTAATACCTTTGATTTAAAAACTTAATTATGAGGATCAGTCCAGACAAAATAGACTTTTTTAATTATGTCCATATAAAATCTGAAATATAAGAATAAAAAGTGTATTTAAAGATTACTACCGAATACTGCTCTATAATAAAAAATGATGAAAAAAAATAAAAAGGTCTTAGATTTTAAGTGTATTTTTACATTTTAGTTAATTAAAATTATTTTTCCAATCAAGTTAAACGACTGATCTAGTTTAACAATAAGTGTTTTATACCGTAATGAATATGCTATAAAAACGCTTAGCTAAAATAAAAAACGTTATTAAAATTATTACATTTCTTTTAATGCCAATTTTGGCTTCGTATGTACAAATTATGTTATTACCTAACTTTACCATTCGGTATTAAAAGATAAACATCATACTTATTTTACCTTGAGAAAATTTTTAGCCTTGAGAAAATAAGCTGGCCTTGAAGTTAGCCTTGAAGTTAGTTAGTTATAAATTTGAAGATTACCTTGAAGTTAGCCTTGCGAATTTTAATGGCTTAAGTTGACCTTTGACCTTGGAAGATACTATAAAAGCGTGCGCCAAGGTTTAGTTGGTTTAGTTCAGTTTTGAAGAGCATCATATCATCATGGATTGTTTATCAGTTAATCAAATTTTGGGTTTATTCAGTGCTGGTGCGTTAACCGACGAGGGGTTAAAAAACGCATACAATATCATCACTTATAAAATGCTGTGCGGGGATGACACTATCGATTCGGTATATGTTTACAATGGTTTTGCTGAGGCTGCACAAAGGGCAGGTGGAGTGTAAGTATATACTTGTTTAATTTTAACATTTTTAATTATTAATTGCTTTAGTAAATCTAGAGGAGGTGTTTGATGATGATGAGATGGAAACTTCCGCAGCAGGGAACTTGATAACGGTATGTCTTTTTAAATTTCTATTGTTTAGCTTACAGCATGAGTGCATTACAGGCACAAGACCAATCGGGCTCTGGTTCTCATCAGCAGCAGCAGGTCGGACCATCTTCGCGGTTCAATCACATAAATATAATGGGGGAGTCAGACACTAAATTTATTAAAAAATTCAATACCAGATGTAAAACATTAAGATTTAGTTTTGATTACGAGACATGCAAGGATAACCCCTTAACGTGGCTACGGGTAAAATAAAAACGTTTCATAAAACGTTATTTATCTAATACATATATTTTTACAGAGTGCATTTGAGGAGTTGTATTCATACATAGTGAAGGATGTGGCTCCTTCAGACCGTGTCGGGATCACATTAAGAAACCCGAATTTCCCTGATAAATCAGTTGGCTTGTCATTTAGAAGAGTGGACCAGTTGTCGGTGAAAGGATAATGTCGCTGTTGGAAAAAGTAATGCAAAGCAACACTAGTTTTTTCTCGGGCGACTTATTAGTTTTAAACGTGTATATAGTGTCGGTACCTGTAGGCCATGGACGCAAAAACTTAACGGGGTTAAAATTTGCAGACTTTTGTAAATCCAAAAAACGCGGTATTATTGTTGTACCATCAACAATTAATGAAAACAACTGTTTAGCTCGTGCTCTAATCATAGCTATAGCATTTAAAAATAACGATTCAATGCGTTATGGTATGGTGATGGGTTACCCCTTACTTCAAGGGAGAGCTATACAACTTTGCCAGAACAGCGGTGTAGATCTTAGTCAGGGTGGCGGTTACGAACATATTCAGGCATTCCAAAATCAATTAGCTTCATATACCATTGTAGTTTATAATTCGCGTATAGGTGATTCGGTTTATTTTGAGGGTCCTAGGGAACCGGGTAGAGTAGTTTTAAATTTAATATTAGAAGATGAACACTATAACGTAATTATCAGTCTCACATCAGCATTTACTTGCAGTTATTACTGCGAGCTGTGTAGAAAACGGTGTAACGACAAGAAACGGCATATGAAATGCATGTACCAGTGCCCCGCGTATCATCAAAAACCACCTTGTTCCGTTCAAAACCCTAAAATTGTTTGTAGTGATTGCAAGAGATTTTTTACGGGCAGGAATGTCTTAAAAACCACAAGGACGCCAAACTATGTGAAAAACTGAATAGATGTTTAAAATGTCTTAAAACCCATGAAGTAAAGGGTAAACATAGATGCGGCTACAGTCGCTGCCCCACATGCATGAGCGAAAAACCAATTGGTCATCTTCGTTACATGGCCGTTAACAAGGCTCAACGTAGTAGTAACGGTAAGCCATCTATGTTTATCTTTTACGATTTGGAGTACGTGCAAGAGAAGGTGTGAGTGAGGGCACGAATGATAGATTTCTGCATGAGCCCAATCTATGCGCGGCCGCGAATGTTTGTTCCGCTTGTATTCAACACATCGACGATTTGGATGAGCAGTGCTCGACGTGTAGCGAAAGAGTGCACATTTTCAGGGAAAACCCTGTTGAATCGTTTCTGTCATATGTTGCCGAGAGAGCACGAAAATTTAAAGTTACATGCATCGCACATAACATTAAGGGGTACGACGGGTGTTTTGTGCTCAGGTGCATGATAGCTAATAATAACCGGTGGGCACCTAAAGTCATCACCAATGGCCTAAAATTAATTTCAATTCAATGCGGCGATATCAGGTTTATTGATTCACTTAATTTCATCCCGTCACCACTCTCGGCATTTCCAAAAACTTTCAATTTCTCCGAGTCCAAAGGTTATTTCCCCTATCTCTTCAACACATCCGAGAATCAGAATTACGAGGGTCCTCTGCCAGCACTTGAATATTATTGTGCAGATCAGATGTCGGCGAATGATCGTCAAAAACTCTTAGACTGGCACACGACCCAGAGTAATTATGTTTTCAAGATGAGTGAGGAGATTGTGAAATATTGCCTGATGGATGTTAGGATCCTCGTTAAAGGTTGCATTAGCTTCTGGTCCACTTTCACGGTCCAAAATAAAGTCGATCCGTTTGAGGAGGCCACCACTATTGCTGGTGCTTGCAATAAAGTGTTTCGCAGGCTTTTCCTCAACGAAAACACAATAGGGCTCATTCCTAAAGGGTGGCTATAGACGTGCCGACAACCAATCAAAAGTCGCGATACAATGGTTACGTTGGGTGGAACATTCACAGCAAGTGACCATACAACACGCAGGGAAATCTCGCGAGTTTAGAACATCCGAAGGTGTTAAGTTTGACGGCTATTGCGCAGAGTCAAACACCGTTTACGAATTTCAGGGGTGTTACTGGAATGGTTGCGATGAGTGTTTTCCCAATCAGGCCAACATGGATCCTAAACTGGGTGTAAGTACTTCTATGCTTGCCTGCAACGAGAACACGGCGGCACGGTCCCAGTTTATACGCGAGCGCGGGTATAATCTAGTTGAGATGCGTGAATGCGATTTTAAAAAACAGATACTCGCTAACGACGAATTGAGGGCGTTTATTCAGAGTTTAGGTCATCAAGATAACGAACCCTTAAACCCACGTGATGCGTTTTACGGAGGTCGCACTAATGCTAGCAAGCTTTATCATGAATGTCACGGCGTTAACGAGAAAATTATGTATTATGACGTGTGCTCATTATACCCGTATGTAAATAAATATTGTAAATATCCTGTAGGTCATCCGAAAATTCATGTAGGTTTAGATTGTAAGAACATTTCATTGGACACGGTGGAGGGTTTAGTAAAATGCCGAGTACTGCCGCCCTCTAATCTCTATCACCCTGTTTTACCTTTAAAAATATACGGCAAGTTGATGTTTTTATTATGTAGGACGTGCGGTGTCGAATTAAATCAAGGTGATTGTAGACATAATGAGACCGAGCACAGTTTCGTTGGGATGTTTAGCTGACGAACTGCGTAAGGCTATCTCCAAAAACTATAAAGTCCTGGATGTTTTTGAGATTTAGGAGTATGAGGTAACCACGTATGACAAAGCCACGAAACAGGGAGGGATATTTCGTGGGTACATCGATAATTTGCTGAAACTCAAACAGGAATGTTCAGGATGGCCTAGCCATTGCACGTCAGAAGCCACGAAATTGAGTTACATAGCGGAATATTATGAGAAGGAGGGGATTCAATTAGACGCACATAATATTAAGAAAAATCCCGGTTTAAGGTACCTGGCTAAACTAATGCTGAATTCTTTTTGGGGTAAGTTTGGTCAGCGCGAGAATTTAACCCAGTGCAGTATTGTATCTGAACCAAAGGACTTTTTCAAATTGTTTACCGATCCATTGGTTCAGGTGCAGTCTATAACACCTATTAATGATAATGTAGTAATGGTAAATTGGGATACACCTGAAGGTGAAGGTGAATCACAAAAAACTATTAATGTGTCCATAGCGGACAGCTCATGCTCGTTTAGAGTTATATAGTTACCTGGAGAAACTAGACCGCCGCGTTCTGTATTATGATACGGACAGTGTCATATTTGTCGCTAAATCCGACGACTGGAATCCAGCTTGCGGAGATTTCCTTGGCCAGATGACCGACGAACTGGAGGCGTACGGTGAAGGAAGTTATATATCCGAATTTGTTAGTGCAGTACCGAAAAACTATAGTTATAATGTGTTTTCAACCAGTGATCAAACAGTTAAATCCGTGTGTAAAGTGAAAGGCATTACCTTAAACTATAAAAACTCTCGTGTTATAAACTTTGAAGCTATGAAAGACATGGTGCTTAGTAATAGTAAATACTCACTTTTTGTATATAATGACAGAAAAATATTTAGAGACAGTTGTTACAATGTATTAAGTAGACCTGAATCTAAACAGTATAGAATAAATTATTCTAAGCGACGGCGAATTGAGAACTTTGATACTCTTCCATTTGGATATAAGGAATAAATAATAAACAGATAAACAGAAATAATTATTTTATTTATATACCCCAACTCCTTGAGGGCGAGTTCCAGCTGCTGGTCTTGATTCAGCGTTCTCATAATCAAATAATTTTGATTTAATCCGTCTACGAATAGTATGTATAGCTGTGATATTTTTGCAGCATCATTTGCAACTAGGTTTAAGCTATGGGAGAAACATGGTACAAAAAATGCTCTGGGATTAACATCGGCAATTCGTTTCTGCAAACCAATATGTTTGCCGCGCATATTTGTGCCGTTGTCATAACCTTGGCTGCGCATATTATATAAGTTTGTAGCGTTCCCAAGGTACCCCATCTTGAAAAGCGTAATTTGAACTTATTTGCAATAATGCAAATTCAAGTACCAAACAATCGCTAAGTAATTTATCTTGACTTGACTGACATTAATCTCACTATTACTCAACTTAACTGCCTTACTTAGTTTGACCTTCCGGGCAATAATTAAAACATTAGAATTTATTTACAAATTACTTGAAAACCTCAAATCTGATCAAACGAAGTGGCCGTCTAGTGTTAGGTACGTTGTGCTATCTAAATTAGATAGGCTGGATGAGATAACCGTTGCATTATGAGGGGCAGGTAAAAAAAAAAGAAACTACTCAAATTAAAATCAACGAGCGTTGCGCAGCGGTGGTTCATCCCGTTAATCTACTATTGTAGAAAAGAACCACCAATAAAACCCACTTTATTCATAAATAAGTAATTGCACAAGTACATTAATAAATCAAATAACACAAAAAAAAGGTTAAATGTATAACAAAACACCATTAAATCAGGTTAAAGTGCGTACAAAATTATAACATTAAGAGGAAATGAATAAAAAGCAGTTTAGTTACACAGAAACACAACAATAAAAAAACACATGTAGTCACACGCACAATTGGATCATAAATAATCAAAATAAAACTAAATCATAATAGAAATCTTAACACCAAACATGTGGCCCTTTAAATACCCAATCATGCCGGCCTTTAACTAAATAAGCACATAAAACAAATTACGGTACATATAAAACACAACAGTAAAATTGCACAGGTGATAAGGTAAAGGCGAGGACAAAAGAAAATAGACAAGGAATTTGCACGTACTCAATTGGTTAGTGACCACTAAAGCACTGAATACTTAAATCAAATTACAATAAAGCAGATACAAAGAGAAATCAGCTCGCAGGCAAATAATTCTACTTAACCAAACTGAAAAAAAAATCATTAAAACAAAGCCATACAGGGGTAAGTTATAAATAGATCACTAACATCGTGACCGATATATAAGTTTGAGTGCGTTAGAAAAATACCGTGCTCCCTTCTCTGGTTACACACTCATCTATACAACAAATAAAAACAATAGAAATAAAAATTCGAGGCGTTTAATGGTCTGGCTTGGGAATGTGTACCTACTGGCAATTGCCTTTTACAATTAGTAACCAGTGGTATCCTTTACTCATTCACCAGCCACCTCTACACAATTATAAATAAAACCAACAACCAACAATGCTAATTCACACAAATAACAGGGTGAGATGGCACTGTACTGTCTTATTATTTTAGCAGATTTTAGCTTAATGAGTCCGCGTACGAATAAGACACCTTTGCAAGACAATGTTTGGTATTTAATGTTTTCTAGGATGGTAAAAATGATTTTCTGCGAGCTTTCAGTTATATAAAAATACATACTTACACTAGAATAAATATTCCCTTAATTGATCACAGATACAAATCGTTAACCTACGCGGTTTAACTTCAATTTTATAGATTAATATTCGAAACAAAAATTACAACTAACTCTCGAAAGAAAAGACAAATTAGTGTTGGCTAATTCAAAAGAAAATGTGCACGCACGAAATATTTGTGAAGACAAACTGTTTACAATGAAGATATTTAATTAACCCAAAAATCTATCTGGCTCGATTGACACTCTTCACTGTGACTCCCCCCCCTTCGATTTCAAAACTAACAAAAGTAATAAAAAACAAGAAACATTAATTTTCGTTGGAACAGTTTTATACTAGTTGTTGCACGACATCTTAATTTATAAACATACGTTCTTTTGTAACAAACCTTATATTTCTCTCTCGAGTTTCCAAAGATATCTTTTTACATCAAGATCGCGCATAAGAAATTCCAATGATTCGTTTCGCTCCTTCGGTAAAGCATTTTTAAGCGTGCAACTGCCACTCACCCCAACATGTGTTTTACAACCATAGACAAATACAAACAATCCCAAATTCCTTACGTAAAATATCTCAATAAAATATCTTGAAAACATTAGCATATTACAACGTATTATCAAGATATTAAAAATCCACTAATTATCTTTTCTCTCGTGGTAACAATGGCGATTTGACAAACGTTTATTACAATAATAAAATTTTCGCGGTCCGCTACCTACAAGTTTAGGTTTACGTTTTCAAGCAGATCGAACACAAACTGGCTTAGACCTTCCCCAGTTGTATCTGTTATAGGATAAAAGGAAATAAAACTCTCTTACCTCAACGTTTTTAGTATTAATATTTAATGTAACATATCTTATTTGCTCGGTATGGCTTACATCTGGTATACAATCCAATATAATTGAAAAATATTTTGCCGCACGAATTAGTCCCAAAATATTTTCTTTTATGTGGGAAGATATTTAAACTTATAAAGTCATTTTGTATTTGTTCTCCCAAATAATATGGCATTCTTTCTGAAAGGCTTTGAGATTTTTCTACTCGATTTACATGTTCTCTCATAATAGGATCAAATGTTGCAATCATCTCAATAGCTTTCAAGAAATTGCCATTGTCGGGGCTAAAAATTCGTTTGGAAGAACCCTGAAAAGCTAGACATTGTCTGGATAAATATTTTATAACCATAACAATCCTTTCCAAAACTTCATACCAATATTTTTTTTCCACCTCTAAAAGTCGCAGTTGCTCATGATTTATAGTGGTCTTTAATTCTAACCTTTTATTTAGCTCCACCCAAGCTTTTATATTTTTATTATGACTAATGCTAGTTTCATTACTATGTACATTTAAGCAGAATGTTTCCAATCGGAAACCTTTCGGAGAAAACTATTTACAGATTTGCCAAAGCCAAAAATTTTGCAACAAAAGCAAAACACTGCATCTTTTAATACCGAATAAATAAGCCATTCGCGTACAGCTTGTTCTCCATTAACAAGTTGTCGGGTATGATATTTTTGGGAAAACATACTGATTAGTACTAGTAGTAGGAAAATTGTAGTTTAGAGTTTGAACTGGACCCCGCTTTACAAATATTCTTGAAATTTCGCTATATATGCTTTTCGGCCAAAGTCCTGGATCATACGAAATATCTTTCAAAGAAAGATTGGATGAGTCTACCATAGCTTCATTTTCACTGTTAACTTCAAATTCATTATTGTTGTCTGGATTCGAAGAAACGTGAAGTAGCATTTCTTTTGTCGACATAATAGTTTCAACAATATTTGCTTGTGACGAAGATGACGATGTTGCAACTTCACAACCTCCTTTGCTTGATGTAGCAGTTACATTCTCTAAGGTCTCTTCGCATTTTTTTAGGGGAACATATTTAAACTATGAGCCATTTTCTCCTGGTATTTATGTTTTCTTTGTTTTCGAAATTCGGCACCAGAAGGTTTTTCCTTTTTTGAGGCTCCTATAAAGATGATTCATTGTTTAATAGCGCTTGAAGAAGTAGATATTATAATAATGATGTATATTTTAATATTAAATTTAAAAAATTAGCCTCATAGACCTAATTGTGAATTTGTGAAGATAATACAGAAGAATATCATGAATAATTTTTGTGAAATATAAAAAAAGTTTTACTTTTATATATATATATATATATATATATATATATATATATATATATATATATATATATACAGGGTAGTCCGTTAATAATGGAACACAGAGCAACTCTCAAAATAAAAATATTTTGATTCAATACAGATTACCTTAGTCCAATCCTTTTTTATTGAAATATTTCTCTAATTTGAACAGTTTTCAATATATCTTCATCTTCATGAAAATTGGTGAACATGGGTTTTTATCATTAATCAATTTTAATTTAACAATTAATAAAAACTTTAAAACAAAACTAAACACAAAGTTCATTTAACGTTTTGGTTTTTTACTACAAACCATCGTCTGAACCACTGTATAAAATAAAATGAAATTCTAAAACTATTTAAAGGTCAATAAAATGTTGACATGACGTTGACGTCACTTCATACGTACATAATGTCATTCAAGTAGCTTCAACGATGCCATGTCCTACAGATACTTATTGCGTCAAATATTTCAACCAAACGGCAAGTTTATACGATATAAAACGAAACACGCATACCTTTTTTATGTAAAAATGAATGAAAAATATTTTTTCATGATTCTGTGTTCCAAAAGATATAGTTAAGAGCGCCCTCTGTAACCTAGACTAAAATTGATGCAAAATTATGATTTATACTTTTACAAAAACCGCGTTTGTTTATTTTCGTGAATATATTAAAATCACAGGTGTATTTAAAAGAAAAATTATCTCTAATAGCTAGTATATTCTTTAATATCAAGAATTGGACTAAGGTCAATTGTGTTATATCGCGATATTATTATAAAAGGAAATTCATAGTTGCTGTATCCGTGTTCTATTACTAAGGGATGTGACCGCCCTGTATAAAATAAATTTTTGAGTATTTTTCCTACATACATAAGATTATTAAATTTACAAAAAGTCGGTATTTACTTATAAAAATAAAAAAATATTTTGATTTTTTTTAAAAGACAAAAAGTTAATGTAGGTTAATAAAAATAAAATAGGTACATTAGTACATAATGTGCGTTACTTACCATTTCATTTTAAAAAGATGGTTATAAATTAAATACGATTATCAAATAAAAAAATGTAAAACGCCAAACAAAATAATAATGAAAAATGTTTGATTTCACTCAACTGCACTCTGGAACTTCCAACTTACAACTACTACGACATTCACACGTCACAGAATAGCGCCCTGCTTTTGATGGGTTTTCAAGAATAGACAGGAAAATTCTGACCGCTAGCGACAGGAATAGACAGGCAGAGCGCCACGGGCTTCCTTCGCTACTTCCGAGTTTTAACGGTTTTAACATTAATTAAAGTCTGTCCAGAAACGAAGTGAAGGAATAAATGTTTGGCAGATTCCAGTGGCGTTGTATTATTTTATGATAAAAAATATAAAACGAAGTAATATTGATTAGATATCGACCACATTTTTAATAATTTTAAACTAATTACTTACTAATAATTACTAATATTTGGAATCACACTTTAATAGATTTTAATGTGTTAATAATATAATCAGTGATTTGTTTGTTTGCAATACCCATGTGCACGCCTATGATCTTTACTTTAGAACTCAAAAACAGGTAGGTCCCATTGTTAAAAAATTTGCAGCTATTGATAAATAACTTACGTTGTAACGCTATAGTATGGAAGCGGTACATCCTAAAACTAGTTTAAGAAATCATAAATCTATTAAGTACTTAATACAAAATCGTGTACCGCTTATATGTAAAATAAACGAACTATTTTAATTTATTCCTTCGCTCCGTTTTTGGACAGACTTTAAAGCTATATGTAATCAAGTTATTTAAGCCATTATAAATATTTCAATTATTGTAGAAAGAGTAAGTTTTTTCTGAAAATAGGTTGATGTAAAGAGTTTAAGATATTTTAAAATTACTTTTTATTTTCAATTAAATTTTTTATTTTACATAATTTTTTAATGATCGTTTTGCCGCCCTTGGATATGCCGACCGCGTGCGTCACACGCCTTGCATGCCAGCTTGCTGGGGCCCTGAAATAACCTCTTTCATATACTTCCCGCTCAATAACATCAAACACAAACAAACCCAAGTTTATCAAAAATCAAAAATGCCACGAGGACTAAATACTCACGACGGTTTTTAGCCGCGTCTCTCATAAATAAACGTGGAGGTAGAGCGCACATTCCAGTCCTGTATAGAGTTCAATTGCGGGACATCAGTCGCCGGGATGGGATGCACCGTACTAAACCGATGTATAATTATCTTAGATTATATTACCTAGTCTAAGATAATTATAGTTACTTTTGTTGGCAATACCATATATGTTAAATATTACCTAGTCTAAGTGTTAAATACTACACCCTGGATAATTTGGTAAGGTGTTGCATTTATGCAAAGAATAAAATGTTTATTGCTTGACCTAAGTTTTGTATAAAGTGTATCTTTAAGAAACACGAATTCTTCGAAATGTCTAATGAGATTGATATGAAACTTGTTAAAGTCGAACCAGAAGAGGAAGAAAGAATAAATTCACTTGTAACCCAACATCTTATAGTAAATAGTGATCTAATACAAGGTAACTAATTATTGTTCAAGTAGTGCAAAATTTAACACTATTTTTACAGATAATGTGAATATAAAGAAAGAAGACATCTCTTCTCTAATAAAAGTTGTTAGCTCTAGTGAAGCATATCACATACATGAAAACAGTGTCAAACACATTACAAATATACAGTGTGAAAGTAAATTTAATAATTCTTTAAGTTATGAATTTAAATGTGACCAATGTGATTATGGAACAAATCGCAAAGATAATTTTAAAATTCATCTTAAAAAACACTCTTTAAGTAAAGAATTCAAATGTGACCGATGTGATTATGCAACGCACCGCAAAAGTGATTTAACAGTTCATCTTAAAATACATTCTTTAAGTAAACAATTCAAATGTGACCGATGTAATTATGCAACGCACCGCAAAAGTGATTTATCAGTTCATCTTAAAATACATTCTTTAAGTAAAGAATTCAAATGTCACCATTGTGATTATGGAACAAATCACAAAGGTTCTCTGAAAATTCATCTTAAAAAACACTCTTTAAGTAAAGAATTCAAATGTAACCAATGCGATTATGGAACAAATCAAAAGGAATTTTAAAATTCATCTTAAAAAGGACTATTCAAGTTATGAATTTAAATGCGACCAATGTGATTATGGAACAAATCGCAAGGGTGATTTTAAAATGCATCTTAAAAAACATTCCCCAAGTTACAATTTAAATGTGACCAATGTGATTATGGAACAAATCACAAAGGTAATTTTAAAATTCATCTTAAAAAACACTCTTCAAGTTATGAATTTAAATGCGACCATTGTGATTATGGATCAAATCGCAAAGGTGATTTTAAAATGCATCTTAAAAAACACTCCTCAAGTTATGAATTTAATTGCGACCAATGTGGCTATGGAACAAATCACAAAGGTAATTTTAAAATTCATCTTAAAAAGCACTATTTATGTTTTGAATTCAGATGCGACCAATGTGATTATGGAACAAATCAAAAAGGTAATTTTAAAATTCATCTTAAAAAACACTCTTTTAGTAAAGAATTCAAATGTGACCAATGTAATTATGGAACACATCACAAATATCTTGTAAAAATTCATCTGAAAAAACACTCTTTGAGTAAAGAATTCAAATGTGACCAATGTGATTATGGAACAAATCACAAAGGTGCTTTAAAAATTCATCTTAAAAAACACTCTTTAAATAAAGAATTCAAATGTGACCAATGTGATTATGGAACAAATCAAAAAGGGGCGTTGAAAATTCATCTTAAAAAACACTCTTCGAGTAAAGAATTCAAATGTCACCAATGTGATTTTGGAACAAATCACAAACGTGCTTTGAAAATGCATCTTAAAAAACACTCTTTAAGTAAAGAATTCAAATGTGACCAATGTGATTATGCAACAAATCAAAAAGGTAATTTTAAAATTCATCTTAAAAAACACTCTTCAAGTTATGAATTTAAATGCGATCAATGTGATTATGGAACGAATCGCAAAGGTGATTTTACAATGCATCTTAAAAAACACTCCTCAAGTTATGAATTTAAGTGCGACCAATGTGATTATGGAACAAATCGCAAAGGTAATTTTAAATTTCATCATAAAAAACACTCTTTAAGTAAAGAATTCAAATGTGACCAATGTAATTATGGAACACATCGTAAAAGTCTTTTAAAAATTCATCTTAAAAAACACTTTTTGAGTAAAGAATTCAAATGTGACCGATGTGCTTATGCAACACACCACAAAAGTGATTTAACAGTTCATCTTAAAGTACATTCTACAAGTAAAGAATTGAAATGTCACCAATGTGATTATGGAACAAATCACAAAGCTGATCTGAAAATTCATCTTAAAAAACACTATTGAAGTTATGAATTTAAATGCGACCAATGTGATTATGAAACAAATCGCAAAGGTAATTTTAAAATTCATCTTAAAAAACACTATTCAAGTTATGAATTTAAATGCGACCAATGTGATTATGGAACAAATCGCAAAGGTGATTTGAAAATTCATCTTAAAAAGCACTATTCTAGTTATGAATTTAAATGCGACCAGTGTGATTATGGAACAAATCGCAAAGGTAATTTTAAAATTCATTTTAAAAAACACTCTTCAAGTGATGAATTTAAATGCGACTAATGTGATTATAGAACAAATCACAAAGGTAATATTAAAATTCATCTTAAAAAGCACTATTCTTGTTATGAATTCAGATGCGACCAATGTGATTATGGAACATACCACAAATATAGTTTGAAAAATCATCTTAGAAAGCACTCCGCAAGTTATAAATACAAATGCCATTAATGACTATACATACAGTAATTATGTGTAGATTAGTGTTTAATTTATAGGTGTATTTTCGTTGGTATATTGTTTACGTTTAATTTATAATAATATTGTTCATAGTGCCAAAATGTATACTGCTGTGTTAAATAATATAAATGTGATCATGCATCGAACATTCAAATGGATGTAATATAAAGTAGATCTTGTTAAATTAACAGTAGTTTTGTTTTATAATTTATTTTTAATGTCCAAGTTTTGGATTTCAAACGTATAGTTATCACAAGCAGTGTCCAATTAATCCATTAAGGACTGCTATAAGAATTTCAAGTCAAAAAGTTATCAGCATTTAAAATACACTTAAATATCATCTAAATAAAATAGTTTGGAACAAATTTTATGAATATTTATTTTTTAAATGTAATTTTGAAGGTGTCTATAAAATCATACGCTTGGCTTTCATAACAGGTAAATTTATTTATTTCTTAAGTATACATGCTAAGGTTTGGTATGATATTCTAAAAAGCAAGTAATGTGCAACCCAACTTTACACTTTGTACATATATGTGTGACAGCTTTCTTGCACTTGGCACATCTTCTCTGAGTAGGATTTTTGGCTGGCCAATGATCCATCCTATCAAAACGCACTTCATCTAGCGCATTGGAATGGCTATGTGGAACCACCATTCTTATCCTTGGAACTATTGGTGCTGCTAGGATTGGTATAGTTACTCTTCTTATAAAATCTAGTTGTGGAATTCCAGGCTCTATATATCTATATAACAGCCACACATTCACTAGAGCTCCATTTATACAGAAGCGCACGATTGGCCAGTACCATTTCTTGCTTCTAATGTTGACTCTATATGCACCTCTAAACTGATCAAAAAGGTCAACACCGCTCATTGAACTGTTATACTCAGCAATTATTGAAGGTTGTGGAAAATCAATTTTTCTTTTTGATATAGAACTGTACCAGAAACATCTTGTTTCCATTTGAGTCTAAACATCAGTACAATTGGTTGCTATGGTCACCTGATTATTGTTATGCCAACGGTAAATTGTTATACTGCTTACTTTATCTTTCATAACATGATAGGAACCTCGATTCTGCTTCTTTAAATCTTTCAATGGTGCTTTTTCAATCCTGTCAGCTCGTATAGTCCCTGTGATATAAAGATGTTTCGAAGTCATGTGTTTGAGCAACTTCAGTGAGGTGAAGTAATTATCTATAAATATGTAACTGTTTTGGGGTACAAGATTATCCACCATATTTACTGTAACAGAACTGCCTAGTCCCATATTTTTGTCACGTTCTTCTTTTCCTTTGTATAATTTGAATCTTGTACAATATCCATTAGGTTTGTTTAAACACCAAAATTTAAACGCAAACCTAATAGGTTTACCTCTTATAAACTGCTTCATATGGTGTCGTCCATAATGCGGTTCCATTGCCTCGCAAATGATCAAGTTTTTAGCAATGGTTCGGCATATTTTGTAAACTTTGCATCAATATGGGTTAGAAGAGGTCTTACTTTTCGTGATCTGTCTTGATCATTTGTTACATTATTGTCAGAAAAATGAAGATATTTAAACATTGTCAGGAACCGGTCAAGTGACATAGTACCCGAAATGGCTGCATTGTGAACATCTGATTGAGTCTGCCAATACATTTTTCTGTTTGGTAGTTTATTGTAACCTGATAGAATCAAAATTGCTAGTACTTTATCTTCGACTGACACCTGAAAATTATTGTCAGAATATTTATATTTAGCATACTTTGTTGATTCTTTGCAAATATGGTTTATAGTCTTCATCCCAAAATAATTGGAAAAATTGTATTGGAGTCCCACCTTGTAGTAACATAGTTTCAATAATATGGGGCCTAGCCTCGTGCATATGCTTTGTTTTATAAACTGCATCATCTTTTTTTTCCAAACGCAAATTGATGATATCCCAAATTCTTTTAGTTTGTAACTTATTTACTGTTTTACTTTTTTTCGAAGTAGTAGGGCTCTGGAAGAAATTATTTTTATCATCAAAACTGGTAAAATGTCACGTTTCTCACTGTTGCTTGGTATAATTTGAACTTGAGAAGTTTGAGCTAGAACACCTTTGCCTAGCAGATGAATATTATTTTCATTTACTTCGCACTCCTCTTCGCCAACATCGTCCTCATCAATGGCGTTATCTTGCTCAGGAGGAAACACAGTGAAATCGATTCTTTCTGCATCAGCTAATTGAGTTTCATCATCAGATTCTTTTAACACAGTCACAAGTTCTTCTGTTGTAAGAGGTCTCCTGAGGAAAGAAAATTTTAATAAATAACCATTTTTATATATTTTATACATGTTTATTAAATATTTGTTTCTAAATTACTATTAAATAAACATATTTGAAATATTTTTGTTTCTAATATTCTTAAAATTTAACTTATCAATTATAGAAATCTAATATAAAACATTATTATATCATATACATATGTTATATACTTTTTTGTGCGATCGTTCATTTTTGTCAACTTACTGTCACTGTTTTGACAACAGTAGGTGGCATTTTCTGTTTAATGAGTCTAACTGAACGGTAAGTAATTTACTTACCGTTCTCAGCGAACAGTAAGTGAAATTCATAGTTTACTGAAACACTGATTAGCAGAATTTCTGACACAATTATTTTAGAACTGTCACATTAACATTCAGGTTACTAAGGAAACAATACATACGCTTGTGGCTCTGCTTGTAGTCATCTTTTAAGCAATTTTGAGATAAAATAAAATGTGTTTTGCCCAAGTGTATTGTTGATCGCACAAAAAATAGCATAAGCATTTCGAACAGTAAGGAGTTTACCGATCTCCTCCAATATTGGCGACTGAGCGAAGCGAAGTCGCCAAACATTATCGACGATCGATAAACTGCCCTTACTGTTCTTAATACTTAATATACTATAAAGCCTAGCGTATGAATATTCATACATGCAACTTTAGTCCTAAAACAATACCACATAACCTTACTCTATTGTGACACTTTAGTTTACATATTACAACGTGATCAATCTCAAGTGTACTGTAGTGGTATGACAAAAATCCCTAGTTGTATATTGTTGTTTTGCAGTTGGCTGCTTTGGATTTTTAGTGTGGTTTTAGTCGTTTTAGTTTATGTCATATTACACCTTCGTTTTTCACTTTTGTATTTTCTTGAGTTATTTACAAACTGTCTATATCAAGACAAATTATATATTCTGAATTTCAAATTGTGATATCGAATTTACATTTACATTTACTGTAAATTTTATTTAATTATAATGAAATTATAACATTTAAATACTTAAGATTCATTATTTTGTAATGATTTAATCCAATCATTAAATAATATTTTATTTATTTTGTTGTATTTTATAGGGATGCAGTCTAATCAAATACAAAATAGCCATTATTTAAATTAAGATAATATTTTATAATATGTGTAAGTTAATGACCTTCATACAGATTTGAAACTGATCGTAGTTTTTACTCGAACCATGTTCTAGAGTAGTTAGAGCAATACAGCTTCTTACCAACCTATCAGTGGTACCAACTTAAGTATTTTGATCAAGTGGTATACAATTGAGATTGATCACTCTGTATTTTATGAATATATACAGGGTTATTACAAATGATGTTCAAGATTTCAAGCATACATAAATCGAGTTTTATTCGTTTTACAAATATAAAAAATAGTTACATTTGAAGGAAAACTCAAAAAGTTTCATAACAGGTATTCAGAATTACAAATGTTCAATATGGGAGCCTCTTATGACACGACAGATGTCAAGCCTGTAATCAAGCTCTCGCCATACGTTGTCGAGAGTTTTTTGATTGATTGTTTCGATGGCATTGGCAATCCGTCGCAGGACATCAAGTATGCTCTGTGGTAATGGTGGTGTATACACTTTATCCTTGATGTATCCCCACAAGAAAAAATCACAGGGGGTGATGTCCGGAGATCTTGGAGGCCAGTTCAAGAGTGCGTCATCATTTGGACCAACGCGCCCGATCCATCTCTCAGGTAGCAGATTGTTAAGTTCAGCCCTAACAACCAAGTGGTAATGTGGAGGTGCGCCATCCAATTGCAGAATGAAATCTGGGGAATCTTGCTCTAATTGTGGTATAAGCCATTCCGTCATCATGTCCAAGAAAACCATTCCATTTATTGTTTGTTCAATAAAGAACAAAGGCCCGTACACTTTATTGTAAGCAATAGCACAAAACACATTAACTTTAGGAGAATCATGCACGTGCTCAATGTAAGCGTGTGGGTTCTCTGAGCTACATGTTCTTACATTATGTCTGTTTACTTTACCACATAAGTGGAACGTTGCTTCATCACTAAAGACCACACGCTGTAGAAAGTTTTCATCCTCAATCAAGACTTGCATGCTTGAAGCAGTTGAAGTTTGTAAGGTTTCGTTTACGAAAAATTTTCCAAACTGTTGGCTGTGGTATACCGAGCTCTCTGCTGCATTTAACAGTAGATTTCTGTGGACTGCGGGTAAAACTTTCCCTTACCTGCTCCACAACTTCATTGCTCACTGACGGCCTTCCAGTTGATTTCTTTTTACAAATGCAGCCATTTCTCTTAAACTTCAAGTACCACTTGCGAATAGAGTGATTGCTAGGAGGATCTTCATTAAATCTGGTTCTAAAGTGACGTTGAACACTAATAACTGATTGCTTAACGTGATAATCTAGCACACAAAATGCTTTCTTGTTTTCAAATTCAGCCATTGCACAAAACTGTCAACAATGGACTTAAGAAACAACTGATACATACTGAAATCAATGTAAACAAAACTTTATGAGTTTTTCTTTCCACCGGTACCAACCAAAATGGTTTTAATACATAATATTCCTGTGTCATATGCAATCGAAATCAGGAACATCATTTGTAATAACCCTGTATTATATAAGTACAAATTCCAGTGGAAATATTTTAAATAAATCAATACATAGGAAAATTTAAGATTATATTACTTACCTTAGCTCCCATTTGGAGATTTTTGCAGAACCACTAGTTTGTTTTCGCTTCTGTGAAGCCAACCTAACTAAAATTAAAATGATGCAATAAGCTCTTCTGAAGCATATGCCGCCACCTGTGAATCGATATCTAAACCAGCAATAAAACTGTCAAGGTTTAAAAAGCACTAAATAAGCGTATGAAAATTTAGACAGTAGGCTCTAGTGGGTTAGAACAGAACATTGTTATGGTTAAACGTTATAACTTTGTTTTTAAAAGGACATTTCTCCCGGTCCAAAAAAAAACCTAGTAAGTCGAGATTAACAGGTTTTGGGAAATCAGTAAAATAAGATTTTATAGATCAAATTTTGCATAACTTTTTATTTATTAAGAAACAAACTTGAAATTTAAAACTCAAAATACCAATTACTCAAGCTGCAATGCTGCATTCTCAAAATATTTATATAATTAACATTTTCTAAAAAAACCTCTGCGAACATACTAAAACCATAATAAAATACTTATCTTTTTTGGGTTTTTTTAATGGTGTATTTTAAATTATACAATCTAAACGTTTCGATAACACTTAGTTATATTCGTCAGTAGTAATATTTGTTAAAGATGTTGTAAACAATTTTGTCAAAGTTGAAAAATTAAAACATAAACATAAGCAGGCTTAAAAAAGATAAGTATTTTATTGTGATAATGGTGAACGTTTACATTTTCATATACTAAAACCATGTTTTTTAAAATGTTCGAAATATTTACAAATCAAAAGTGTAATTTTTTTTACAACTGAAATCTGGTATCGTTACTTACTAATTTAGAATTTTACACTTCAAATACTATGTAGTAAGTTATTATTTAGTATAAAAGTTCGAAGAATTTACAAATTAAAAGTCTAGTTAGTTTTATATCTTTTAATATAATTTTCATTAACAATTTTAAATTAAAATTAAAAAACATGTTTATACAGGGCCCTCGCAAGGCTCAGCGATGCCCGCGTGCGGGACATTATTTTGGCGCCCTTTTTTAATGTACGAAATCCAGTTATAATAAAACAACAGAAAATTTTTTTTAATTTAATTTTTATTGGAAATAATAATTAATAAATTATTAATTAATAACAAAAAAACATCTTTAATCCGCCACTTAAAACTACAACTTTTATTAGGTTAAATAGGTGTTTTTCTTGATTTAACGGCAGCAAATTCTTTTATTACTTCATCAAAATCGATTTTGTCAACCATCTCCTGCTCTATAGCTAATATTGCTAGCCCAGATAGTCTCTCTTGATGCATAGTTGATCGAAGAAAATTTTTTATTATTTTTAATTTTGAAAATGACCTCTCCCCAGAAGCCACAAATACTGGTAAAGTTAAGAGTATTCTTAAGGAAATTGTAACATTTGGCAGAGATGAGGTTAAATTGTGTTCAAATATATATTGCAATATATCCAGAGGATTTGAAGAATGAGGAATTGAAAATAACTTTAAAGCTTTAATCTCATTAAACAAAATATCTGCCTCAATATCAGCCTCCATCTTTACCGCATCAGTAAACTTCTGTTGTAGAGCTTGGCAGTTCTTGGAGATCATCGTCACATAATGTAAAAATATTACTAAAAAAACCAAAAACATTGTCATAATTAAAGATCATGTCAAATCTACTATTTAAAGAACTTAGTACTTGATCAATTGTTATTCTTAAAAAAAAATTAACTTTAAACGCGGTTTTGGCATTTTGAGGTGCTTCATCCCTATGTTCATAATCAAAAAACTTTGGTTTATATTTTCGTCTAGTGGTATTGATTGCGGGAAAATCTTGCTCTATCTCAAGATCGGCGGCTAATTTTGCCGCTTCAGCAATTATTTCCTCAAAGAAATTATCATTTCTATAATTTTTGAAATGATCGAGTAAATTCTTTAAATAGTTTTGACATACTTTAATGCCAATTGTTACACTTTGCATCATTTTGCTTACAATATTAATCTGAAATAAAACATCATCACTTCCTTTTTGCCTACTTTCTATGTTAAAAGTATCGTTATCCGCTATTTCTAGAAGACTCACAAATTTTAATTAAATGAAATTTTAATGGCTTTATAGCATCTACCCTACTTGACCATCTAGTGTCACTTAAGGGTTTTAGATTTAATTCAGGAACATTTTTTTAATAATATCCTATCTTCTTGTGGAGGAAGAGAAAAAAACGTAGAGTTCTTGTACTATATTAAAAAAGTTTATTGTTTCATTTGATACTTTAGCAGCTATGCGCAGCGCATGGCATAAAAAAAGCTCGAGGATTAGCGTCCAGTATATGTTTTTATAAGCCAATATGCTTTCCACGCATATTGGCACCGTTATCATACCCTTGACCTCTCATGTCTTTAATATCTAAATTTAAATTTCGTAAAAGTTCAACTACAAAATTAAACAGTCCTTCTCCTGTAGAATCGAATATTGGGCTAAAAGCTAAAAAACTCTTTTGTATTTGAACTTTTTTACAATCATGATTTAACACCACATAACGCAAAACAAGACTTATTTGTTCTGTGTGACTTGTATCTGGCGTACAGTCCATAATTATTGAATAATATTTGGAACTGCGTTTCATATTTAAAATACTATTTTTTACTTTAGAAGACATTAATTCTACAATTTCGTTTTGAATTTGATAGCCTAAATAATGAGTTTTTTTAAAGAATTTTCCTGGGAGTTTTGCACTCTACTAAGATGTTCTTTCATCACAGGGTCAAATGAGGAAATCGTCTCGACAGCCTTAAAAAAATTTCCGTTATCATGTTGAAAAAGTATTTTAGAAGAACCCTGAAATGCTAGACATTGTCGGGACAAAAATTTTACGACTGCAACAATTCTTTCCAGTACATCATGCCTATATTTTTTTTTCGGTTTCTAAAACCCGTAAATGTTGATCGTTTACAGTAGTAGATAATTTTAACATTTTTTTCAAACTCATCCATGTATTCATATGAACATTATGTACAATTGATGTTTCATGTCTTTTTATAGCCAACGATAAATGTTGCCAATCAGAAAAACCATTTGAATCAGAAAAAGTATTGATAGTTTTACCGAAAACCTTACAACAAAAGCAAAATATAGAGTTTTTTGAAACTGAATAAATAAGCCAAATTCTCTCTGTTGTTTCGCCATTCTCCAGTTTTCTGACAAAGTACGTACTTGAAAATTTTCTTTTGTCTTGATTTGTAGGAAATTGATAATTGCGTCCTATCAAAGGAGGTCCTCGCTCAACCAACCTTCTGACTTCCTCGTTGTTAATGGTTTTAGGCCACAGACCAGGATCCTCTGATAGAAGAATGGTACTTGTTATCTCAGGGCTCATTTCAGTCAAGGCTTCGGTTTCAGCTTCACTTGTAGCCTCTATTGTTGAGTCGGTGGGTTCGACCGATTCTACGTTTTCACTGAGAGTTGATTTACTCGTAGATGGTTCAAGTGCAGGAGCAGCGACCGCTTTAGAACATTGACCCTCTAAACCTTCTGTTTCTTCATTGGAAACTGGAGTTTTCGCCAAGAAATATTTCATTTTGCCAGCCATCTTCTCCCTTTCTTGGGCTCTAACCTTTTTTTGCTCCCGAAATTTTGCGCCAGAAGGTCGTTTTCTCTTCTGTGATTCCTAGAATTAAACAAGTGAAGCTATATAAGCTAATATGCTAGATCAATATAAAATGTATTAAGATGTACTAGGCTCAGAAAACATTTAAAAAAGAAACGTGGTGAGATCGTTGGATGATAGACGAATTAAATATTTTGACAGTTTTGGCACTATCGGCTATACCGGAAAGAGATGTCAACTTCGGTAATTTGAATGAAACACCCTGTATATTATTACCTATTAAGGTAACACGTAAAAGTCTAATTACCTAGATTTTTGTATATTTAATACCTTATACCTATTTTAAATGGTTTTTAAGAAATTTTAATTTTTATTTCAGAAATTACATTTGCATTTTTTTCCTATAAACAAGACATTTATGATTTAATTTGAATTTTTATAGGCAATGACTTGGCATAACAACATTTGTATAATATTTGATTTAAATTTTAATAGTTAAAAGCCATATTATTTGAAATAATGAAAATTAAAATATCCCAAAAGCCATTAAATCTTAAGAGATTATCCTCGAGTTTTACGTAGAATCTAACTATGTAACTATTGTATAATAATATAAAGGGTGACTATTTACATTGACAACATTTTTAAAATAAACTTTGATATGCCTTAAAAAAACTAATTTTGAATTTTATTACTTTATTAGAATATGTCCAATTATTTATATTATTTTTTGTATGATATAATATAATACTTACCATTTCACCCTTAATTTAATTTCCACACCAAACACAATAACAAAAAATATAAAACACTTGATCGAATCGAATATTTTCTTTCTACCACTTTAAAACACGTCTAATTTATAATTTATCTTCCGTTTTCTTGTGTGAATATCAAGAACTGATTAGCTAACGCCTTTCGTTGTTTTAATTTATACCCCGTGAACGTTTCGAGTCCGAACTGGAAAAATGCAAGTCTGGACAAGTTTTCACGTTTATGGACAAGCTTGGCGATTTACGAATACTGCATAATATTCGGATTTGGTTTAAAAAAATGCAATTCTTTATTTACAAAAAAAATGTTAAATATTAACAAAAATTTTAAATAAGGGTTTAATTGTTAATAAACGATTTTATTTAATATCGCTCGACCTGTATAGTTGTTTATTGTTTGTTTTTAATCTTGCAATAACTTTTTGAACTACTTCTACTTAACCGATTCTTACAAAACTTTCCGAACATATTTTAGGTTTCCGTGAAAATATTATATTATCATATTTTATGTTTAACCCCACAGTATCAATCCCTGAGCGAGGGTGAGAACTGCCTTTAAAATTTTTAAATTAGAAGGAGATGCCTCCTTTTAAAGGTCTTTTTATCCTGAATTTAATGTTGCAGTCGTAGAGTAGAGGTAATTCTAGTCAAGTGAAAAACTAAGAACCAAAAAAATAGAAAGTTTAGGTAAAAATATTTCTGAGATATCCTGACCTCTGGAACATTTAACAACTAAAAATCAAAACGTGGGGCGCAAGTTCGCTAAAAAAATATTTTAACCTACATCCCACATCTTAAATTAATTGCTAATTTTTAAAGAATCTTAAGAAAGTCTCATAATGTGTGCTAATAATTATTTTTCCGTTTTTAGTGCACCAGATTTTATTTAAAGTAGTAGTTTAACTTAAAAATATTATTTATGTATATTAGGTATATACAAATATTGATAAAATTATTAATTTCATCTCTAAGTGTTTAATAAAACCATAAGTTAAAACTGTATGAAAATTTAATATGTCGTAGCACCAAAATAAATATTTCTTACACTGGGTCGGGTGAATAAAAACAAGTGAACGCTTTTACCCGTCAATCCGAAAGTTAATACTTGTTAATCCTTAACAAAATAAATGTGGCCACTAAGTAGTTCAGGCATGGCCAACATACGGCCCGCGGGCCGGATCCGGCCCGCGTAATGAATTTATCCGGCCCGCGAACAGTTTTCAATATTAGCATTTAAGTTTTTGTAATTGGTCGAATAATTTTCGACATATGCTTATTTTTAAAAATATTCCGTTATAAAGAATGAGAAATTTTGCCATTGTCTGTACTCTATATTATAATAGCCTTTGATGTTGAAGCGACATTAGAATGCGAGAGGACCGCTTTGAAACATGCGATCTATCTCTCTCGCATCAAGAGTAGCCGAATATCAAAGTTCAACCGCTCCAGACGGCAGACGCAGGCGCAAGTACTGCGCACGCAAACAATTTGCCCCCACTTCGCTCCACTGTATTCCAGTGCGAATGCGATCAAGCATTTCGTTATTTTTGTAGAAGTGATTGATTTATATCAAGTGATTTTAGTGCTTGTTTTTGATAAAAACTATTAAATACTAACTCTTAAACAACCATAATCTGCTAAGCTAAACGATAATAATTGTTTTAATATTGTTACAAATAGTTACGATACAATTTGGATATTATTAACACGGTATGTAATTTTATTTTCGTCTTTAATAATATTGTACATTAAGAAAAGTTTTTTTTAAATGTAGATGGCTTCCAAAAAACGGAAAGTGGATTTAGAATGTCGTACATTTAACGAAGAATGGAAGTGGAAATATTTTTTTACAATGCACAAAAATAACGCAGTATGTCTTATTCGGGGCGGTCGTAAAGGAAGGAATAAATTCAATATCTCGTAAAGCACAATTTTTTTCAAAAATCGCTCGGACCCGTCGATTTTATATTTTTTCGGGGCATATTTTGCAAAAAAAAAAAAATTTTATACAGGGTGTCTCAAAAAAGATTTACTAAAAAAAATTTTTTTTTCCAATTGCAACCCAATTTTTTTACTGCATTTTTGGATTGCCCTTACAATTCTTCAATTTTTCATGTAGCATGTGCTATACCTAAGACCAAGCGTTTTGGAGTTATTCGCATTCAAAATTTAAACATTGAAAAAAGATCATGAAGAAAACGAAAAATAAAATAATTTTTATAACGTTTTATTACATCGAAAATAAAGATTCGTAAACTTAAAAATAATTTTATTTTAGCAAATGTTCGAAATGTCCTCCGTTAGTCAACTAACGCCCGAAATGGTTCGAAATGTGCAGCAGGAATTTGTAGATCGATTAGGCTATTGTCAGTTGACTAACGGAGGACATTTCGAACATTTGCTGAAATAAAATTATTTTTAAGTTTACGAATCTTTGTTTTCGATATAATTAAAAGTTATAAAAATTATTTTATTTTCGTTTTCTTCATGATCTTTTTCAATTTTAAATTTTGAATGCGAATAACTCCAAAACGCTTGGACTTAGGTATAGCACATGCTGCATGACAAATGTTTAGAATTGTAAGGGCAATCCAAAATGCAATAAAAATTGGGTTAATTTGAAAAAAATTTTTAGCTAATCTTTTGAGACACCGTAAAATTTTTCGCTAAATATGCCTGAAAAAATAAAATCGACGGGTCGACGATTTGAAAGTGCTTTACGAGATATTGAATTTATTCCTTCCTTTACGACCACCCTGTATGTAACTCTAGTGTGGCGGTTTTAAAAGAATATAACCTTAAAAGACATTTTGACACCAAATATGCAAATTACGCAAAAAATCTAAATGAAGAAAGCCGAAAAAAACAAGCAGCAGATCTGGTAGTTAAATTAACCCGGCAATAAAATGTGTTTTGTCATCAAAATCGCTTACAAGAGTCAATTACCGAAGCAAGTTTTTTAGTAGCAGAACGGATTGCTGAATGTGGAAAACCTTTTTCTGAAGGAGAATTTGTAAAACAGTGTATGTTGGATGTTTGCGGTGTAATGTGCCCAGAAGTAAAAACTAAATTTGAAAATATAAGCCTGTCCCGGCAAACTATTGCTAGAAGAGTAGAAGATTTAAATGCTAATATAAATAAACAATTATTAAATAACTTAAAATTGGCCAATTTTTATGCAGTAGCTCTCGATGAAAGCTGTGATGTAAAGGATACCGCCCAATTATTAATTTTTATTAGAGCTACCACAGAAAATTTTGATATTTCGGAAGAACTGTTGTCAATTGTTCCAATGAAAGGCACAACGAAAGGAGAAGATATGTTCCGAGAAATCGAAAAGTGTTTTTTAGATTATAACCTTGACTGGAATAAATTAGTGAATGTGACAACAGATGGATCACCAAATATGATTGGAAAAAATATTGGGCTCATAAAACGTATAGAAGACAAGGTTTTTGAAATCGATCCAAGCCATAATATTATCCCGATACACTGCATTATTCATCAACATGCATTATGCAAAAATGTTTTAAAAATCGATCATGTAACAAATTTTCCTGTAAAATTAGTTAACTTCTTAAAATTTTGTTTGGTTATAGGAACGACTATTTTATGTTTTATTTAAAACCTTTTAATTTTAATTTTAATATTTCCGGCCCGTGAACACATTATTTTTCTCTAATCCGGCCCGGGGGCAAAAACTGTTGGCCATGCCTGAAGTAGTTGCTTCAAACTTGACAAGTAAAGGCATTTACTTACTTTTATTCCACAGTTCGACGACAACCATAGCGAAGCGAATACGAGCAGCAGTAGAACGGTCACTGGAAACACACCGACCTCAAAGCGGCAAGTCAAGCGACCTAAGTTTCCGAGAACTAAAACCCGAGCGAGCAGTTGAGAACCGAAAGGCGACAAACAGCAAACTAGTTCAATATTTGAATTATTTAATTCTCTCTATTTTTATTCATCATGAGCATTATTATTAAAAGAAAAATTTTTTTTATATTTTTTTTTCTGGATTTTAAACATTTTTTTTGCCAAACCTTGAGTTTGGCGCCCCTTTGGGGTGGCGCCCGCGTGCGTTGCACGCCCGGTTACGGGGGGGCCTGTGTTTATATAAAAACAACACTTTTTGTATTTTAAGGTACATGTAAGTAAAGGTTACTGATCTGCCAAATCAGTTATTGATTTACGGTGGTGGGTAGCACTTTCTGAGAGCGAGAGTTGCTTCCAAAAAAATTGTTTTTTTTTTGTGACATATGACTAATCAGTTCCCTAATGATTTTATCTTTGTTTTTGCCCCTAGCAGTAGATGTCTGGGAAAGTTGGGGTAACATATTATTATGTTTAAACTTTGACTTCAGGAATTTGACTTCTCTGAAATCAGTGTCTTCCAGTTCTGACTTTAAAAATAAAGATTCCTTTTCTAAATTGACATTCTCTTATATTAGCTAGTAAAGGAATGTTATTGACACCTTGTTTTCGGACTTAACATCCCTTTTCAAAATCTAAGAAGTCCGATGCGTGAAGGCCAATTACTGTTGCATTTTTTACAAGAACTTTTTATTAACTGCATTAGATTTCAAAATTAAGAACTTCTTTTGTTTTGTTTCACTTTTTCTCAATGGCTTCGTGAAGTGCAACGGCCTTCATAAATGAGAGTCCTGATTCAAAAAATCGGAATGTTATTGTTTCAGGACCCCAATCTTCATTTACAAAAAGTACGCACGAACTAAGCAGCGTCCAATTTTTGTGTTGGACTGCACAGTTATCACCCCAAAATATAACGTGTTTCGTTTTGTCATTAAGTTGTTTTAAAATGTCGAGACTACATCGGAACCTGTGCGACCTTTAACTGCTTCATCCCACAGCATGCAATAGTGGTTTCCAGGCTTTTTTAAGTTCGCGAAGGTTTCATTAAAACAAACTAATCTGCTCACAAAGAATCAATTTTTTATCGTCATTTTTGGTATAATTAATATTTTTTTTATATCTATAGCAAACAAGTTGACATTAACATCCCAAGTTTTATTTATGTCATGGTCATATAATTTGCGTGCAGCAGTGTATCTTTTCTTGTGCTTGGCATATTTTTGACAGGTTTCACACTCTTCGGTACGGTGTTCTATAATTTCTATTTCTTCATTATTTCGTTGTTGGTTGCAAGTTATTTTATTTATGTTCTTTGTATAAACCACAACTTGGACTTTCATTTTGGAATGGCTTTGAAAACCCTATGTTTTTTTTTAAAAACCTTACGATATGTTTCACAAGTTACCGAACGTGCGCAAGTTTTTTTATAGTCTTCCCAAAGCTGATAAATACTAAGGTCGGACGGTGCGTGAGATAAATTATAGTGAGACACTGTCGGATGGTAAGAATAGATATGTGTTTTAATTGAGCAATAATTTCATCATTTTTTCCCCTTTTTCTCATCATTTACTTCCTGAAAATAATCAACAGTGCTTTTTAAAAACGTAGTGATAATACAGTATGTTTCGAGGGGAAAATATCGTTGAAAATAATTGTACAAAATACTCCATTTCCAAAAAAACACTTCCATCGCACTTTCAACGTTAGGAAACTGTCAGTAGTATGTACCAAGGACGTATAACAAGGAGGTGAACCGGCGATGTATGATTCTACCGCATCTAAAGAGGCAACGAACGTCGGCAGAACGGAGGGAAAAACGAATCGTCACATTTTACACATTTCAATTTAACCCATAATACACAATTTATGAATTTAATTCACAGCAATCCAAAAAATGTACATACATTTTGTTATTCAATAATACTTTTTTGTAAAGAAGGTGTATAAATAATTATTAGATAAGCGCAACTTAATTTATTAAAACAACCGTTTTTCTTCAAAACTAAGTTTACCGACGTATTCAGAAATAGCTGTACGTTGGGTCTCAGATATTGCTACGAAATACTTTTTTGACACGTAGTCTTACATGCAGATAACAGTAGTTTATTGTCCAATCTTCTCTTCGTGGCTTTACATATTTTTCTTGGTGTACTGAGTTCGGCATCATTTTCTTCTGAAGTCCTTCCTTTCTTATTTTCCTGTTCTTTCACAGTAGTATATTCTTCATCAGTAGTGGTACTTTTTTCTTTTTCCTTAACTTCTTCACTTTTATGGCTTTCCGGCATTGGTTGCATTATTGTTACAGTACTGATGATATTAATTTTTTTTTGCCAGTAGAGTTTTATAATTCATATGCCAATGGTGTTACTTCCCTCGACTGATTCTGGTTTATCACATGGAATCTCCAAATTGTCTAAGATGTTGAACGTTAAAAAAGCTGTCACGACAGCTTAAATATTCCCATCGACCTAATTTTGGATAAACCTCTCCATGTTCATAACTTTTGTGTTGCTTATTTATAACAAATAATGACTGTTCTTTTTCTAACAATTTATCAAGATTAAAAAAGTTTGGTACTCTATTTCCTTTTCTTCGGGTACATAGTCAAGTTCTTGCTCAGAGTCGTCTTCTGGTTAGGGAGTGGGAAGATGCATTTTTCTGAAAGGAATTAAATAGTTCAAAAATGAAGCGTCATTCAAAATACCTAAAAAGGGTTGTGCACCCATTTACTTAATATAAAATTAAAACAAAGTAGTACTGCTTCATTTTTTGTAGAATGCCGCTTTTTTCGTTGACGTATCCTGTTAAAACAAAATTGTGAAAATTAGTAAACGTTTTGTATTTAACACGTCGTATCTTTACTGGAGCTCGCTGCGCTTATCGCGTAGATATACATTCGTTGAGCAAATTATCTTCTTTTCTATTTAGTTGTAAACATCTATTTTTTCATAGAACAAAGAAGCATACAAGTAGAGGACAGGCACTATCCCCTCCACTTTTTTTAGGTCACAAGCCCCGCCCCCTGGGACACCTTTCCCTCCACTTTTTGTACTCGCCCACGTGGGAGGCATATATTTTGAGGGTGGGGTCGGCTTCCTTTCGGGGGCCTTTTTCAACTATTGGGCGGAATTGAGCCCCTAATTAAGGTCCTTTTGACAATATTAAGGACCTTTTTGGCTGTATACCCCTTGGAGGTTAGGCAATTGCGCGTGCAAGCAGTGTTCTATTGGAGAGATTAAAACTAGGCCACGCCCCACCTTTTAACTTATTGGTCGTGCGTGCACCCGCCCTCTGGCTTCTGATTGGTCCTTAGCCCCACCACTGAGCCGCTGTACTCTGATTGGAGGACTAAGTCTCTGTATTCTGATTGGTTATGGCGGGGAAATTTGAATTTGTATTCTGATAAGGGGTCCTAATGCTAACTTGTAAGATACATGTATATCTTCAAAACTTGTTCTCAGGCCTTCGCCCCTGTCGCCTCATAAAAAATTTGTATTCTAATAAGGTGGCCCTAACCTTGTAAGACAGGACTTGTGTTAGGGTCTTCGCCCCGACCCCCTTCGAATTAAAATTGATTTTTAGCGCAATCTAGTTGTGTACAGACTAACGAGTGTTTTCTGTAATAGAAGTTGATCGTGCACGTTTCTCTCTCTCTTTCGGCTCTTTCTCAAACAAACAATTCAAATCAATTAATTAATCAATCAATCTCAAACAATCGTGCTCGATCAAATAAATCAGATCAATCTCAATCATTCAACCGAAATCAATAAATCATTTCTTACAGTTTGCGGAAACCAGCTTACAGTTCAAAGCTGAATACATTTAAGTCTAAATTAAAGATTACGTGGAATAATAAATAATTTCTACCCTAATGCAATGGTGTTTTTTATATAGGCAATCACCATCGATACACTCGGAAAATTATGTCTGATTTATTTGTATGTTCAATTACATACACACAAAATTGTTTTATAGAAACGCGTTCATTAACAGTTATAAAAACGTCATTAAAATTGATACAATGGAAATAAAAGACAAAAGGTTTTAATGGTTTATTATTTTATGTGAATCAATAACTACGAAGTTTAAAGTCCACGAATACGTACCTGCTATTGTAGATCTGATTTTATGACGTCATCCTATAAGAGTAATAATACATTTAACAATTTTTATGGACATTTTTGTTCGCAATATCAAGTAAAACATACATTAAAAAATAATACGCATACTTTCGGATGTGTTTTTCTTTCAACTGTTCTAATAATAACCATATGTTGAACTGAAATATTTTTTTATACAACGTATCTACACGTAGCCTTACTAAACACGTTTTTTTACTTATGAATGGTTGAATGTAAACTGGCTATTGCTTTCCCATCATTATCTAATTTTAGAATGTAGACCTAATTGTCTCTATTACACTTACTGCAGTTCGTATTTACCTTTCACTTTCGCACACTACTTAGAGCCACCGTATATGAATTTGTATACAAAACGATGTTTGTTATTCACATGCATTTTTTAAAATGATATCACCTACATGATAAAACTGTTTTTATGGCATGCAGTTTATTATTTAACAGTTATACAACTTGGAAATTGGAAAGTAACAATCACCCATCAACATCGTGTTAATTAATGCGTTTACAACTATTTTTAAAATTTGCTGTTGCAAAAAAACATTTAAGACTCAGATATTACATTCGAAATTATATCTGATTTATTTGTATGTTCAATTATTCGCACGCACGCACCACACACACACACACACACACACACACACACACACACACACACACACACACACACACACACCACACACCCACACCAACATACACCCACACACACACCCACACACCCACACACACAAATTGCTTTTAAATAAATAAATAAATGAGTTGCGATTAAGTAAACAGATAATTAGACATTAAAAATAAACACAATATTGCAGATTTTTTTTCAGCTAGTATTTAAGTGGTGACGATGATAACAGAATACTCTTTAGTATCGATTAGCGTTTCGATCTGGAAGGTCAGTTTAAGCATCCCTTTTCTGCAATAGTAGCGGGGCCATCTGGTTGTGGGAAATCGTGTTTTCTAAAAAATATCGAAACTGGCTGCGTACAGCTTTTGAAAAAATTATCTGGTTTAACAGCGAATGGCAACCATTATTCAAAGATCTCTCTGTAGAATTTCAGAAAGGATTACCTGATATGGAACAATTTGAAGGAGAAAAACCTGTCTTAATAATAATTGACGATCTAATGTGCGAGACTAACAGTTCGGTGGTTGATATTTTTACAAAGCGTTGTCATCATAGAAATTTAAGCGCAAAACATTTCATCAAGGACGTGGACAGCGAGATATCTTACTCAACGCTCATTACATAATCTTGTTTAAGAATCCTCGTGACAGGGCACAGATACAGCATTTAGCAAGACAGATTTCACCTGACAACCCGAAATTTTTAGAGGCAGCGTACCAAGATGCTACTTCTAATTCGCACGGATATTTATTGTTCGATTTAAAACAGAATACACTGTATGTGCTACGCTGTAGAACAAACATATTCGGACCTCAAGGTATTTGCCAAGTAGATATAGCGGTTTAAGCCTCACAGTCATCGAGATTACATCATATATGATGGTTGACGCTTTAATCGAAAACATAGATATCCTGCGCGCATTAGCCAGATTAAGTAAAAGTCAACGTGACGCTATATTGAAATGTCTGAATAGTAAGCAGGTGGAATGCATTTTCGAGTGTGCACATAATCTTTTAAAAGGTCGTGTACCTTTGTCAGCTGATCAGAAGCAGCGACTCTCTCAATATAAACACACTCTAAGGCGGTTGGCACAGAGAGGTGAATCTATAAAAAAGAAGAAACAGTTTCTCGTACAAAAGGGCGGAGCGTTTCTACCGCTCCTGTTAGGACCACTACTTGGCGGAATTCTAAGTAATTTTTGTTTCAATAATCATGGACCACAATCTGAAGAAGATGATTATTTTACCTATGGACGTTATATAACGCCTGCAAGCTCCGGATGTCACGCAAACAACATATTAACGTAGTTGGGTAACGACATGGATAAAGTATTAAAAACCAAAATGACCGACGATGCCAAATGGCAGCAGTACAATCAGGTTCTTCAAAGACATTTACACTTTTCCAATCAGTTACGTCAGTGCCTGTTTCATACCGCAAGAAAGGTGACGCTTTCTTGCGTATATTGAATACACACACACACGCACGCACGCACGCACACACACACCCACGCACGCACGCACACTCACTCTCACACACACACACACACACACACACACACACACACACACACACACACACACACACACACACACACACACACACACACACACACACACACCCACACACACACACACCACGCACTCACGCACGCACGCACACACGCACACACGCACATACGCACACACGCACTCACGCACTCACGCACACACACACCACACACCACACACACACACAAACGCGCGCGCGCGCACGCACACACACACACACACACACACACACACACACACACAGGGTCGTTTATCTTGCCCCTTGTGTGCGGAAGAAGTTAAAGATTGTAAATCAAAAAAGGAAGATTTTAAGTGCATAAATTGTACAAACTGGAATAACTACAATAAAGATAAGAAGCTTAATGCAAATCACTCGGCATTAGATAAAACTTGTCCTTGTTATCAAAATATGGTTAATAAAGCGATGCGAAATATTAATTGTTATTAATGTTGAGCTATCCTCTAAACATAAGTAACGCAGATTAAACAAAAATGAAATTATCATGAATAAATGGGAAGACAGGGACGGTGTATTAAAAATATATTGTGCTCAAATAAATTTGGAACATTCGAGAGCGGCCACGCATAACTTAATACAAGTTATGCATCAACAAAATATCGATATAGCGTTTTTCAAGAACCATACGTCATAGAAAATAAGGTGGCTGGAATACCAAATAAAATTCAGATGTCGGCACAGGGGTCTCTCAAAAAACGAGCAGCAATATTAGTAACAAATGAACTTATAAATGTAACATTATTAACCTAATTATCGGATGAGGACATGGTGACGGTGGAAATACAATATAAAAATTTTTATTGTTTAGCAATAAGTGCTTATTTTGAATCAAACGAGGACTTAGAGATGAGCTTAGGGAAAATAAACAAGGTCTTAGAGTTCGCAAAGAACAGAGCGGCCCTATCGCAATAGACAGCAATGCAAGATCTGTAATATGGCATGACTGCTTTACAAATCGGAGAGGAAGAATTGTGGAGGAGTTTTTAGCAACAAACGAATGCTATACATTAAATGAAGACGGTCAAATGACTACATTTGAAACAGTTAGAGCGAAAAGCAATATAGATCTAACAATTGTAAACCATCAACTAGTACATCGGGTAAAGGGCTGAAAAATTGAAGAAATGGAAAGCTGTTCAGACCACAGATTACTAACATTCCATATTTTGTCTACTACGCACCAAACGGACTACATGAAACATTACAGGAAAAGATACGTAATAAGAGAAGGAGACTGGAATACCTTTGATAGAAACATAAAAAGAGAATTTCAAAAGCTAGTTAGTTGTGAAAACAAAACAGTTGATGGCATTGAATTGGACAGAAAAGTTACAGAAGAGATAGGTGAACAGCAAAATTTTGAAACATTTATGGAAAAATACGGCGACGCAATAGAAAGTGCATGCAGACAGAGCTTTCATGAGGCAAGATAGAAAAAGAACAACGGTAAACACAAAACGGTTTCTTGGTGGTCATCTGAATTAACGGAAATGCGGAAAAAAGTAAATGCGCATAGGAGACAATACCAACGAACTCAAAATAATGAAGCTCTAAGGGAAGAAAGAAAAGGGAAATACTATGAAGAAAAAAGAGAATACATATTGGAAATAAAAAAGCAGAAGTTAGCGTCATGGAGGAAGTATTGTGAGATAGCCGAAGGTACTAACCCGTGGAATATGGTATATAAAATGGCGGCAGGAAAAACAAGGAAACATTTTACGTTAACAACAATTCAGAAGGAAGACGGCGAGTACACACAAGATGCCAGGAGTTCTCTTGAGTATATGATGAAAGAATTTTTCCCTAACGACAAATCCGAAGAGGACAATGTAAACCAAAAACGAACAAGGAGCTTAACTCAAATTCCCATAGATACAGAAGATGACAAAAAATTTACTCAAGAAGAGGTGGAAAATATACTTCAAAATATGAAAGCAAGGAAATCTCCAGGCGAAGGCGGAATAACGTGTGAAATTGTAAAGAAAATATTCACAAAATTTCCCTGCTTTGTAACTGAGGTATATAATCAGTGCCTAAAAAGAGCCCATTTCCCGAAAGAATGAAAAACATCAATAACAATACCTACTACGAAACCAGAGAAAGAGGACAATGTAATGGCTTTTAAATTTCGACCGATTAGTCTAATTAGCGTTAATGGGAAGATTATAGAAAAACTTATGATCAATAGGATAATGGAATACCTTAACTCAAAAAATCTAATGAACAAAAACCAGTTTGGATTTATAGCTCATAAAGGCACAACAGATGCATTAATGGAAATGAAGTCTTTCGTGGAACATGGTTTTCAAGAGAAAGGAATAACTATAGCTGTTAGTCTAGATGTTAAAGGAGCTTTTAATGCAGCATGGTGGCCAGCAATATTAAATTCAATGAAAGAACTAAATTGTCCAAAGAATCTCTACAACCTAACAAAAGATTACTTTAAGGAAAGAAAAGCTGCAATTCAGATCATTGATATAAGAGTTGAAAAAATAGTAAACATGGGGTGTCCGCAAGGCTCATGCTGTGGGCCTGGGTACTGGAACATCCAATACAACTCGCTGCTAAACTTAAACTACTCAAGACATACTAAAGTTCTTGCTTTCGCTGACGACCTCTTAATTTTAATCAACGGGAAAACGATAGCAGAAGTAGAAAATAGAGCTAATATAGAATTTAAAAAAAATACGTCATGGGCAACAGATAACAAAATCAAATTTAATGATCAACAATCAAAAGTGATGATGATAACCAAAAGAAGATCGGTAAGAAAAACAAAGATTAACATATATTTGAACAATGAAGATTTGGAACAAGTTGAAGACATTAGGTGCTTAGGAGTATATGTAGATAACAAATTCCAATTTGATAAGCATGTACAGTACGTAGCCGATAAATGTTGTAAACTAATCCATATATTGTCTAAATCCGCAAAAATTTCATGGGGTTTAAGACAAGAATGACTAACTACAATCTATAAAGGAGCGATACTACCTATAATGACATATGCAGCACCAGTATGGAGATCAGCACTAAAGAAGAAAGCCAATCAGAGGAAAATTAGAAGGATTCAAAGACTGATGAACATAAAAATATTAAAAGCGTTCAGGACCATCTCGTATGAAGCTTCCTGTATATTAGCGGGTATCGCTCGCATATTATTAACAATCGAAGAAAAAGCAAAGATATATGAAGAATTAAAGAAAAATGATGAAGAAGAACACCAAAGAAGAGGGATGGACCGGGAAAACCAAGAAAGGTAAAGAAAACTAAAAAAACGTGTAGTGACTAGGGAAGCGGAAAAAGATAGTGAAGTGAAGTGGCAGGTGGAATGGGAATGTAGTGACAAAGGGAATTTAACTTAAATCATATTTTCCTACAGTGAAATCAAGACTTAAAACAAATATGAATTTTTCTCCTACGGTAACCATAATATTGAGTGGCCATGGAAAATTTAAAACCTATTTTTATAAATATAAAATAAGTGAAAACGCGATATGTGTTTGCGAATTATGTAATCAAAACGTAGACCACTTGATTTATGACTGTCCAGTGCTGGAAAACAACAGATTACACCTAAGTAACTCTATTGCAGCGAAGAGAGGAATCTGGCCAGTAACTAAAACGCAGTTAGCACATGAATATACCGAAGACTTTGTACGATTTATAAATTCCATAGATTTTGAAAAGTTAGATTAAGTAAGATAACATAGGGATAAGTAGTTAAGGGTAGAAAGATATGTAAAATAATTACATGTAAGAACCTATCTAGCAGTGTTGGGTAAGATCCATTTATTTAGGATCTAGATACAGATCCAAACACATTTTTAAAAACTGATCTAGATAAAAATCCAAGATCCGTACGTAAAAATGGATCTAGATCAAGATCAAAGATCCTTGAAATGGGATCTAGATCTTTTATAAAGATCCGACATTCCCAAAATTGTTTCGAGATTTTTCTAATTATTAATATTATCTTTAATTGCTAGTATTGCTACTGCTGAGTAGTACTCCCATTCCCATGATCATTTTTCATGTAATACAAATATTAGTCCGTAAGGTTAAATTATTAAGAAAAATAATATGTAAATATAACTTTTATAGGTTTTTATTGAAAACTTACATTAATTATTTAACGCACTACAAATACAAATTACAAAATTAGTATTAGGTAAGGTAAAATGGGGTAACAATGACACAACTTTAAAATTGATTTTTTTTTTGGCACATAGCAGTTTGGTATATGACTGCTTTTGTGACAGAATGAAGATATATTAACCTTTTCTACATATACCAAGTCGTTTACAGAATTTAATTTTGTTTTTAAAAGTGGTAATGTGTCAATGTTACCCATGGCAAGTCTAACATTGACACACTCATAAAAACAGCTAATATGTCAATATTTGCATGTATAGTGTAACATTGACAAATGTCCTAGATATTTTTATGGAAAATCATAGAAATAAAACAATAAATACTTAATTAAGAAACTTTATACTTAATTTTAGATAGTTGTACACCTACGTATTATAATAAAGCCTAGTTAATCTTAGGAGGCGCTTTATAATTAGAAGGAAGAAAGTTGACATGAAAGTAATGCATTCCCCTTTTAATATAAGGTTCGCGCAGAATCATAGCGACATCATCTACAGATACCAGGCTTTGATCGGGCACTTCAGGGTACACAAAATGTATAGTGAATGCATTCTTCCTTTTCTACACAACTTTTAGAATTATTAAATCTGACGAAGACCCATGAATTTGCAACTATATTTTGGTTACTTCCGTCGAACTTCACAAATTCCTTTGCTTTACCACAATTATCTTTTTCTGTTGCACTGCTATTATTTTCATCGTGTGAAATGTCATCATCTGTATCACGGACAAGTTGTAAACTAGCATCACTATCTGAGGCTTCTTCAGTTTTTTCAACAGGCTTCTTGCTTTTTTGTTTTTGAGTTTTTCTTACTGTTGGTTTTCTTTTGTTTTTCTCATTTTCTATCATTCTTAGTCTAACATCGTCCGCTGTTAATGTTTCCGCAAATTTTCTTTTGAGTTTACTTCTTTTTTGTATTACTGTTTTGGCTTCTTGCCGTCTTAATACAGTCATTAGTGATAATTCCAACTTTTTAGTAGGTGTAATATCTTCCAACTGTTCAGGAAGTGGAGTAGTTGGTGGTGAGGATTGACTGTAACCTGCAAAATCGGGTGTTGGTGTTTCATTTTCCTTTTCTACTGTGGATGTGGTTGGTTGAATTTTATTTTCTGAAGAACATATGACGGTTGATGGTATGGATTTTTTTAATATCCTTTCTTTAGATAAGGGAAAAATTCCAGACCCCTCGAAACCACCTACTGCATTGGCCCTAGAAAAAGATCCAGTTTCTTGAAGTTTTTTTAACAGACCAGGAAACACTACCTTGTCGGCGTTCTTAAACCCAGTTTCTTGATAAAAACTTTTTAGAACATTACGCCATGCTGTTTTAATAGGTTTAAAAACTCCAACATCTAACGGCTGTAGAACATGCGATGTGTGCGAGGGCAAACAGAACAGTTCAATATTGTTTTTTATAGCCATGTCAATAAGTTGTAGTGTTATGTGGGAATTGTGGCCATCAAATATTAGTAGTTTCGGTCCACTTAACGCAGCAGTAGCTCTCACAAAAACATTTTCGAACCAATCTGCAAACTGGGCTGCCTCCATCCAGCCTGATGGAGAACAGTTATACACAGTATTTTCTGGTCCATTTTGACACCATGTTGCGTAAATATGTAGACCTTTGTAATTTACAAATAAGGGAAGATATTCACCGATTGCACTACAACATGCTAGAACGGTGTAAGTAGTTTTTGTTACAGTACCCACAAGCTTCAGTGGGTTGTGTGAACCTCTGCGACATAAAATTTTTTGAATACCAGCGTCAGTTTGAAAGCCTGATTCGTCACAATTAAACACATTCTGTGGCTTATTCGACAATTCCAGCCTTTCAATCGTGGCTTTTAGCTTTTCGTAAAAATCATTGAGCACTTCCAAAGAACAAGCATCTGCCCTATCTTTAGGTAGATTTTGTGCGATTCTGTTACTGAGTTTTTTCTTCCAATGACGTTCAAAAGATTTAATCCAGTCAATACCTGGTAATCCATTTTTAAATGGATTTGGACGATCCATTCGTTTGAGATAATCCTGAACACAAATACGTAATTTAAAACGATCGAGTCCGAATCCCCAGTCAGCTACTTTTATTATAGCATTTACCAAGAGTTTTTCTTCTTGTAAAGTGAGTACTGTGGGGCGGCCAACTGCTTTGCATTTATAGTTTTTCAAGTGGTTTATTAACGTTGAACGGTTAATTCCATACATTTCACTAGCTCTCTTGACACGTAAACTTCCATTTTTTACTTGATTTATGGCGTTTACCATACTGTCTTCATCATAGGTTTTATATTTTCTGGGAATTTCGCCAACCTTCTTTTTGCGGGGCATTTCTGCAAAGAGAAAAAACATTGACACATTTATAGAGTGTAACATTGACACAGGTGTCAATCTTAACCTTCACTTACGAAAGTAGAACTTCATCAAATTACAGAATTTAAATTGAAATAAACTAATATTTGTTAACGCGTAATATAAGAAATTACTTACTTGGCCAACTCTTGGTTGAATCTTCAAAAAACGATTAACACCGGCAAAGTTTTCTATAGACGTGACTCAACAAATTCTTGTGCTTAACCATTAAACAGACGCTACAAACCATACAATTAGAACAAAGTGTTTGAAGTATAGGTTACTAGATGGCGGAACTATACACATAATTTTACAACAAAAGACAGAACGTAAATTTCTTTTCAACTAAAATTAGGAGGGAATTTTGAAAATGTGTCAATGTTTCCCCCATGTCAATGTTACCCCATTTTACCTTACACATTTACACTTGCAAGTTGCAATGTTAATTGTTAATTTAACTTAACACATAGTTATACAATTATAAGGATAAGGACATGTATCTAAATTATTATAAGTATACATTACATAATTACATTTTATTATCTAATTTTATTTTATTTTGCTTTAAAAATCTCAAATATATCATCACCTATCTATTCCTACGAGGAGTTAAAATTAGTCCACCATATCCTTTCAACGGGGGCAGATGAAGGAAGTATAGAATTATATTTTAAAAAGATTTCTTTTATAGCAGGGTATATATTTAATTGCTCATAGTTAGTGCTTGTGTCTTTAAAATAATTTGTGCATTCTGAATGAAATGTTGTTTGCGATTACGTATTTATTTTTAAAAAATCAAAGAATTCGCTTAAGATTGGCGGAACTTCCATTAATTCAGCTTCGTCATTCATTGTTGATCTAACTAACAATTAACGAATGTGCTTTACTTAAAGTCGTATTCTTAAGAACTGAAGACAAGACTGTTGTTTTTCTATACCTCCTTTTGTTCGATTAAATTAGCAACAGGGAATTCCTGTTCCACTTAACTTAAGTACCTACTTTAATGGATGGATGACCCCATTGTCATTACTCATTAAGTCATTAGATTAGCACTTAGCGGTCATTACCTGCCTTTGTAGCTTTGGGAAACAAAAACAACCGACGGAAACATTAACAAAGAAAATGAATAGTTCTATTATTGGATATTTCGGAATTTAACATGCCTCAAGCAGTATGTAATTGTGTAAATGTGTATGTATCTCTGTGGGGTACGGATGTAACGGTCGTAACGGAGCATAATGTATTTTTTAAATATACAGCACTGTTGCCTTAAGCCAGTTAAAAATTTCA